>JASDQU010012949.1:75619-97751 GCA_032191745.1 Picea mariana | reverse complement strand
AAAAAAAAAAAAAAAAAAAAAAAATCAAATAGTTAAAGAAATGGTTAACTATATGGTTGAAGCAATCAATTGTGCTAATTATTCAGGTGATGGAAAAACTATTGAATTTTTTCCTCACGATGTTGTAATCAAAGATCTAAAGGGTCAAAATATTGTAATAACTTCATAACATGTTGATGATTCTTCAAGGCTATACAAATTTGATAGCTTTGAACCCTCATCGCCCACCATCATCTTCATTGATCATGTTTATGACTTGAGAAAACTTTGGCATGATTCATTTGGTGATTTGAACTACAAATACTTGTAGTATATCTCAAAGCACCAAATGGTATATGGCCTACCCCCTGTCTCATGCAATACTGGATTTTTTCATGGTTGTGTCTTGGGTAAGCATTACAACAACCCATTTCCATCTATTCAATCACAACGAGGACAATTACCATTAGAATTGGTTCATGGTGACATAAGTGAATCATTATTGAATCCATATTTTTTAGGTGCATGGTACATTCTCATTTTCATTTATTGTAACACTCCATTTTTAATCCCTTGATTAATTTGTAATAAATTATGCTTAGTGATGATTTACCTCAACATGGAGATGTTATTTCCATGCCATGGCATATGAACAATGTAATTGTATTATTGTTTAATAAAAAAAAATTCAAACCACTTGTCTGAAGGGTGGAGCATAGGTACAAGAAATGATACCACAAGAGGGAATAGTGAGGGGGTCTAGATGTGGGTTCATCATGCTCAAGAACCCAAGCCTCCTTGCTGAATTATTTATTTTTGGGAATAATTAGTCATTTCCCTTTTTCATGATTTCAAAGAAAAAAAAATTAATGGGGAGGGATTGGTAGTTGAAAAACTACCCACCCACAATGAATGGAAGCATGAAAAATTGGCTAGGACAAAAACCCAATATCATCTCAAGGTACAATAGAATACCCATCTCAGTACCCCAGGATTGATCCATGAGTTCCCTTTTGATAAAAGGAGGAAAAGTGCAGGTCAAGAACCTTCAAACAGAGAAAAAGGGAAAAACACATGAGGGGGTAAGGGAGAAACATAGAATATCTTGAGTAGAGATTGAATTGGAAGAAGAGGAGAAAGAGAATACAAAGTTGGAGCTTTGAGGGAATATTGACAAGAAGGTTTTGTTGAGAACTCAACACACCCTTTAAAATGTTTGACAATTTTAGGGTACCACTTTATTTTGTCTTTAATTTTTTTTCTTTTTGTCATTGCTGATTCTTTTATGGAATTTCGATTTTTATTTCATTTTTCTCATTTCTTCATTTTTCTCCATGACTAAAATTTTAAACAACAAATTCAAGAAAATAACTCGCATATCTATATAAAGATGGATAAGGAACATAAACAAATAACTCACAAAGGGCCCTTAAAAGAAGACTTTTTATAAAGCTCGATGAAATTATCGGGTCAGGATTAAAACCTTGAAATCACAATGTGCATCCCAAAATCCTGAACTTACAAATCTTTAAAGAAAAACATTGATGAACTCATCAAAGTCGAGGGTTTTCTCTCCAACAAATGTGAATGAGTTGTGTTTTTGGTCGATTTCTGATGAACTCATCAGGAATCGAGATAACATATGGACCTTGAGTTTAACATAAATCCTATCTCTGATCACCAATATACCAGGAAACGAAAAGTACCATCGCTAACCATATGATCTTTCACATAGGTAAATCATGACCGTTGGAACTTACCACTCAAGTAGGCCTTGTTTTGAAGACTGCAACAATTGCCATGTCAGTTACCACATCATCTTCCACACCACATTCCATTCCTTCCACATCACCTACCATTTTATCTTTTTGTAACACACCTGACCCCTAAGTACCCTTTTTAGGGATGGGGCATCAAAATTTCACCTTCCTTAAATTATCTCAAACCCTCTTTTCGTGATCTCCATCCTCTTTTTCTCATCAAGAGCTATCTAAAAATTGCTACCTTGCTCGAATCTGAGCTCTAGATTGGGAGCTATGCCCTTCCAAATATCTACAGGCATTATTGGTCAAGGGACATGTGGCACCCACGTGAGTCAATCTCATTCGTACTATCCCTAGGTTCCCTGAAGTCTCGAAGCTCCTCAATGCTCCTGCAACCATGGTGGAAATCCATCTACCATTAAATACAATGACATAACTATGTCCTTGTTTAACATATAGAGTTATGAGAATTCGACGTTCGATGCTTTGATGTTGAACGCCCCTTTTTATTTCTACGCAAATGTTCGCTGGAGTCCCTAAATCTTGAACTCCCGAAGGATCCCGAAATATTTCCATGTGGCTCCAACCTTTAGCACTTTTGGATTATCTAAGATACTACACCCCAAACCTCTGGAATCCTGAATTCCCAAACTCTCGGAGGGTCCACACTTACACAGGGCAATGTATTAAATGCAGGGGCAGGGACATGTGGGTCTGGTCCTTCGGCTGAGTTAATACCTAGTGTACCAACACCCTAATTTTCCTGAAGTCCTGAACTGTTAGTGGTTCCGTGTACTTCACCAGTTGTTAGGCCAAGTGAGTATGTGCCAAGGGGTTGACACGTGGAAGGGGAAGAGCTGACATGTGGCCCCATCAATCGGTGACACATGTCACCTTCTAATGGGAACATAGGGTCTGTGAAAATCATGAATTAGGGTGACATGTGGCACATAGAATGTGGGTTTATGTCACCCTGGGTGACATCAACGTGCCACATCACTCCGTTCTGACAACCCTCCAACGCCCCTTATATCCCACGGTCGAGATGTATCCAAGTAGACCTAAAAAACTATGGCCTACTTTGCTTCGCAACTTCGATGTTCGGGGGATCCACTGTGTAACCTCCTTTTTACCCTTGGAGTGGTCAATGCCACACTGAACACAGTCTAGATCCAACGTCTAGGAAATGTCCTAAAGGGTCCTTAGATCGATAACCCATAATGATTCTTTGGGCTCCAAGCTTCAGATCTTTCCACGCCTTGAACCACACTTCCTCTTGGAGTTCCGAAGTCCAAACATGCAAAGGACTTTGATCAACGATCCACGTGTTCTCTACAATGGGTGGTCGATATCTACTCCGGCCTTCGGGAGTTATTGACCCACAACAAAAAACACCTCAGATATTTCAGATCGCCGAACTCCGAACCATGCTCTATCTGTCGCCACGTGCACCTGATGCCAATGACCAGGATTTTTTCTCGCCTGCAGAGCTTCAGGAAATTTGCACGCTCTTACGATTACACTTGATTTCAACAGATAACTGGACTTTTGGATAACTGTTGATCTGTGGACATGCGTCCCTCTACTATCAATGACCCAGATTAACTTCGTGACTTTGACATTCATGGCTTTTGGTGTTATGACACCACTTTTCTCCCGACGTGGTCAAGAACAAATTTACTGTGGCATAGATCCAATGGTCAGAGAAGCTTCCGAGTACCCTCGGATCTATGGCTCACGTTACTTCGCAACTGATAAGTGAGTTGGGGTTTAATGGTGGGACAAATCCCATAGTCACGGTTAAGGAAACTACCAGATGTTGGTCAACCTCACTAGTAACCATAACAACAGGTTGCCTTCGGCGGGTTTGAGAGTGGTGAGGCCATAACATCCCAGAGCTATGAACTCTTGGAGTTTCAAAGCCAAGATGGCTTGGCTCCTTTCAGACCAAGAAAAGGGTTCCAAGGTCTCGACCATATGGAAATTTATCAATATATATAGGCTACACTCATATTTCTTAGACAAGATTTGGTTAAGGTCGTGGGAATAAGCCAGTGGTCTTGTGGATGACTGGTTTGAAGGGAGCGCCTTCCATTCATAGAAATTAAGTTCTAAAATAGGGAAATATATTTCTCGACCAGTACATGAACCATAAAATATTCCTATATTCATTTGAATACCCATGTATAATGATTCCATTGCTGCTAAGCCGAGGAAAACAAAGACCATGCAAATATAGGGACTCATAGAAAAATAGTAAGCATTTATAATGATTGATAAAAAAATGTAAGGTTTTAATCATAACCATAGATATTCAACCATCACTTCAATTATAATACACAAGGTATATGAAATACTTATCTATTACAATCAATCACCAACCAATTGACTATGGGTGTTCACCTTTCTACCCAATCGCAGGCTCCGAGGAATTCACTCTTAGCACTCTGACCACCCCTGTGCCAAGCCATGATATCACTAGGGAAATTTTGCAATTTCTTAGAGTTTCTTTCTCTATCATAGCCTCTGCAAGGTTTATCATATGCTCCCTCAACATCAAGCTCATGAACTTCTGATCAAGTCAGGTTTTCTGGGCTCTCTCCAGTAATGAGAGAAACTTTCTCTTTTCTTTCTTCTTCTTATCACATCCAGGTCACACGCCCCTAATGGGAATGGTATCCTTCCCATATGGAGAGCCTCATGCCCTCTCTCCTTCTGAATCGTATCCTTATTCTCTTGCACACCCTCTCCTTCCCCCCAAGGGAGGTTCTGGACCTATCCTATTTCTTTTTTCAGAAGGAACTCGGGTCAGTCTGTCCCTGCAGGAAAATTGCACTCCGTGGTACTTCAGGATGGCAGTTTTCTACCTCTTGAGTCAGACCCTCCATGCTCCCATTCATTGGGTAAGTTGATTGTTCAACCACCAATCCTTTTCTCATTAATTGATTTTTCCTCTAGTGATATCATGGTCAGTAATTCAAGGCTTCACCCCCACAGTCAGTTATTGGAAATCCAAACAATTATACATTTACATTGTTCAAATTCCACAGCATGGAGATCATAATTAATGATTAATTACAAGCTGTGGGAAATGAGGGTTTTACAGTTTCCACATCATCTTTCATACTTCATCTTTGCCACATCTTATCCCATGTCGACTTTCCACGTCAATTAATATGTCATTGCACACATCATCACAATACATATATCTCTTTTGATCATCTGCATTAAGGGGTTTTGGTTACATGCTTCAAGTAGAAGCACACACATTCTTGCTGACGTCAACGAACTCGTTGGGTGCTGGCAGGATGTTCAATGTCTTAGGTTTGTGCATAATAACTTTCTCCTGATCATCGATACACTATAGACATTGGCTCATATCTTATCAACATTTGATATCCCATGACTAATCCTAGACTTCGATGAACCTTTGCTGAAAAAATGAATATTGGTTATTTGATTATGAGAGAGAATAGATCTGATCCATCGAAATCCTTAGGTTGTGTTGTATTCATTTCTCATGGCTATGTAAAATTTGCGTCACATGACATGTCGATAGGCCACGTTACAAATAAAACATCTACACATCACCTGTTTTTTTCCCTTGCCACATCATTATGTCTAGTCAGTAGGAAACATATGCTTCCCACATCATCATAGTGTACATATTATCGATGCCAATGGTAGGGTTGAGACTCTTTGTTATCTATAAAAAAGTTACTTATGTTCTTGCCAATGTCGATGATCTTGAAGTGTGCCAAATGACACTTTTCAAATTTGTAGATGGACCATTTTGTGCATCAAATCAATCATTAATATATGGTTGAGCATATAGGGGAGTATTTGACTCTATGGATATGTAGGATCCCACCCCAGGCTAAAAAATTTGGTCATTTAACTTGTTCTTTTTTTCCTAATTCAAATTCATTATTACGTGAGAAACAATTTTAACTCATGTGCTTACGAACTAAAACTTGCTCTCACTCTGCAAACTCATAGAATTGAACCTTGTTTCTCCCTGCGATGTAAATAAGGCATTCTAACTAGTAATTGCAAGTATTTCAGTCGTACTACATCTGAGCATCACTTATCTCGTCATTAAATCACTCAACAAAAAGGTATGCTATGCATTTATATAGAATATGTTATCTTATAGTAATGCACCATCACTCATATTCCTTTTCCCTAATGCACGCAAAATTCCTCCTAGGAAATATCCATTACAAAAGTTACCTAAGAATCTGAGAACCAGGTGGGGAGATGGAGAAGGGGGTTCCATCTTTTCTCCACCGCAAGTATAGGGGTCATCCACTTAGAAAAACACAAAGCCACTCATCAGATTCCCACTGAAGAAGCTAACCACGCATGTTTCGTCCTACTAGGATATAGAGTCATGAATAGGAGTTGGTGCCACAACACAAGTACTAATCCCTACCTGGAATGATCTATTCATTAGGTTCAAAGATCAAAACTACCCAGAATCAACTCGTCACAATAATCTAGATATTAGAACAATAGACGATGTAGTTTTCCCATTTATTAGATGGTCTAGATTACATAGTTGTATCCAAGGAACCCATTTCCCCATGTGTGGAATTGGTGGAATGGGATATTGGCCACACTGATTGTCAAAACTACAATATTAATAATGACAAAGGGGAATGCATTGGATCATTTATCCCACAAGATTTTAATAGATACTACAAGTTCCTTAAGTCTGAAGAATCTGTTAATAAGGACTTTGTAATAGCCTTCTACTAGAAGTATGATAATAAAATTTTCAATAGGTCACTAGGAATATATCCCATCATAGGGTTAAGGGAACCATATGTGTACTTAATTATTTTATTGTGTAGATTATATGGAGAGAGAGAGAGAGATTGTTCTCAATTTTCCGAATCTTGGTTTCCCTTGGCATACCATATTTCCATGTGGGGAATCATTTTTAATTGGGGGGCCATAATATCCAAGGAACTCAGTATTAGGATTGGTCAAGCCTAGACACCTCAACTAGGTACTGCACCAGTTTTCCACATGGTCTCCTTTTTACTTGATGTCTTATGTTCTTGCAACAATTTTCCAGGTTTGTCACTTAGTTGGCAAGTCTCTAAGTCGCCCGTACATGTCTATTTCAACATGATATGGAAAAGTAAATATAAGAGGTCTTATGCTCAAATTTGTGACTTTTTCATCGCCCAAATATACTTCCTCATCTTTGGGTAGGAGTGTCCTAGATTATCCATACAGTCCAAGAAATTTTTTTCTTTTATAAGTAACTGGTATTTAGAAGAGAAATACACATATCTCCGCATATATGGAGCCACTATCCAACCTATTTTTCTGCCTATTTATGTTCCTCATAGTCTTGTGGTCGGATAAATATGCTATTAGTCCATAATGTAGGGGTTCAATGCCACATTGGTGAAGGAAAACAATAGAATATTCATCCCTTATGGTTTCCAAGTAGGATATTACAGAGCGAGGTATACTAAGCATGCAAAACAAGAAGGCTAGATTCAACTAGAATTAGGTTCATGGCTAGAAGATCCATGATTAGTCCTTAAACATGTATAACAAGTATGTATTAGATGGCCATACACTCATGATAATTGGTAGGAAGAATTGTTTACTGAAAATGCCTAGGACTGGAAGGAGGTGGAGCAAAGGAAAACACATCCTAATGTGTCTGTGTTTACTTCCCTGTCACTAGAAGATAAAATAAAGCCAATAAACCAAGGATCTACCTTTTACATAGAAATTTCAAAAGAAAAGAAAGAAGAAGAAGACAGATTGAAGGAAAATAAATAACAACAAGCTATGTTGGCGGAATAGGAAAGAATTTCCAGGGAACAAGAACAACAAAAGAAATAAAAAGAAGAAATTAAAAAGAAAGAAGAGGAGGAGGTTGCTCCACAATTGTTAATTGAGAAGAGAATAAAGGCCAAGAATGCACAAATAAATAAATAGTTTTTGGAGAAAAGGAAAAGAGACCATGAAGAGAATACTAAACAAGATCAAGAAGAACTGAAAAGAAAGGTTAAGGAAGAGAAAGATGAACAAAAATGGAAATCTCAAGAAGATGAAATAGAAAAAGAAGAATTAGAAAAGATCAATGCAGAGAAAGAAAAGGAGAAGAGCCTCAAGGGAGAGAAAGGAAAGGATGCAACACCTCACGAGCCTTATAAGATCATTGATTTGACCAAAGATGATGAACAAGTGGACAAAATAAGTGTCCCCATTGTCAATGAAAACTTGCAAAAGGATAAGAATTCTCCTCCAAATTCAAAATACAAAAAGGGTATGGAAACATGAGATGAAAATACCAATCAAGACTCTAAAACACATGAGGAGGACACCAGAGGGACAAATAATGAACATGATCAAAATCTAGCTACTGGCTCAAGTGAAGAAGTGCAATTTCCTAAGAATCAAGAAGATACTATAGGTGTCTAGGATGCCTAGTACAATCAAGACAATATAGAGGTAAGGATTCGAGAAGTGATGATGAAACAAAAGGAAATAACTAGAATGAAGAAGATATGGTTGTTATACCGGAATAGAATTTGGAAAAGGACCAACTAGCTAAAAAATTACCCAAAGAGCCATTAGATGAGGAGAAAAAAGAGGAAGAAACCAAGGAAAATACACAGAAGGCCCACATAGATGAGACAATGCATGACAATGTAAACTCACCCAAAAGTGGAAAGTAAGGATTCCCTATAAAAATAAGAGAGTCATGACCCCATCTCTAGGAATTTTTATACTCCTGGAAGTTTGGAGTTTGTTTTTCTTGGGGTGACCAACCTATTCCCTATCCCATTGAAGGAGTTTCTGATTTAGAATATTTCACGCTTATGATAAGAAAATGAGGTCAATTGTCAAGAGCACCCAACAAAAGAGGAAAACCACATTGGACAATAGTGTGCTATGCACCTCATATGAAGTAATTCTAGACACCAAGAAATCCATAATGAGTGAATTATTTTTAGTAAGCCTTGCCATCTCTCATGATTCATTTGATAAGGTTGTAGCCAAGGAAAAGGAGTTGGAGCAAGTTATATAGGAGGTGAATTCTTTAAAGCACCAAGTTTAGTATTATCAAGAGGCTGTAGGAGCAACCAATTTGAGAAAATATCTCATGGAGGAGCATGAAAAATTCTTGAAAATTCAGGACAATCTCTAAAGAAAAGTAGTGGGGCTCCTTGAATTATTCATGTTTCTAGGGATTACACACAGAAAAATACTCAGTTGGGGTGATAAGGGTGCAAGGGAACTGGACTCAGGAGAATTCCTTAGAGAGATGTAGAAGGAGAAAGGAAATGAGGACCATGACGTCGATATCATGTCTAAAGAAAACCTCTCCAAGATGCACTTAACTGCATTGTACTGAACCATCATTGTGGATAAGACGAAAGAAAGGGTGGAAGAGGAATGGGATACTTCTAATTGGTCCTAGGAAAAAATTAATCAATCAAAGTTTTACCTCTGATTACTAGCATTCGGGTCCTCTCAAGAGTTTCGATCGATAGATGAGGTGTTGATTGGGTTGTAAAGAAGTGTCAATGAATATAAGAAAGAGGTGTAGAATATATCATCGATTGAGTAGGGACACATACAAAAATACGCACTTGAAAAAATCAAGACTATTGATTGACTAAGCCAGTTAACAAAGAGAATGGAAAAGTACATTGGCCATTTCAGGAATAGTAAGCATGCATGAGCACGATGATGGATCAACAAAATTTCCCGTATGGTGAAAGATGTGCTAAACTTTTCTCTCAATGGTTAGAGTATTTGGACGAGAATGCAAGCCCCAGATCTCCCTGATCACTCGAGTCATCTTGAATCTATTTTTTTTAATATAAATTTTCTAATTTTGTATGTAAAATTTTTAGCATCTTTAGAAAATATAAATAAATGTGTTGACATTTTAGAGATGACCTTTGGAGATAATAAATTTTCGACTATCGTAATCGAGAATAACTTCAATATTAAAATAGAAGCTCCTAAGGGGCCAAAAACGTTCTACATAACCATTGCATGCATTGATTGGACCATGGATTATTGTACACTCGATCATTATGTTTGAGATGTCTAGTAAGAGTTTCAATTTTATCAAGTTATCTTATTTAATTGCATAATTTTCTAGGTATCAATGCATATATCATTTGATTTCATTTACAATAAAGTGTTCAGATCTTGTTAAGAGTTTCAATAATTGTGGAATTATTTTTATGATTATTGATAGAACAAAGGATGAATGATTATATGTTTGTAAGGATATCTTGTAACTAAATATTCCATAGGATTATTTCCTGAAATTATTTAAACTTGTTGCTCCCTTATTCCAAGTTATTATTTCTTTAAGAGTTACCTTTAAAAGAAAGGAATTGTTTTATTCTTTTTTGAATGTTTACCTCTTAATAATGGTTTGTGACTAGAATTATTTATTGAAAGAATCCAAATTTTTTTGTTTGTTTCATTCCATGAAGGTTATCCTTAGGGTAGACCTGCTCAAACCTATCTTCTATTTCTCTTTATACAGTAAGAGAACATAATACAAAAAAAATAATCAAAAGAAACAAAAGAAGTAAATATAAACAACTCTTAAATCCAATAGAAAAGTTGTTGTACCATTAATTTGAAGGATTATTCCACACCAAACAAGGAAAAGTCTAATTGGGACTAATCCTTCGGTTTAATCCCCCCTGTTGAGAAAAGGGAATCCATCCCTCATGTTGATGCATGACAAGCAATACAAATATCTCACATAGAGAAAATCCAAAGCCTGCAGATATACCCATTGAAAAACCTCACCTCAAGCTCAAGAAAGTAATTTTGGATACCATCCTGAGATCCCATATGTAATATCTCACGAGGAAATCAATTTTTTAAGAAGATTCACTAGAAGATACACTCAAAAAATAGGGGCATTACCCACTACCCCGTTACTTCCTCGAAGAAGGAGATTTGCAAAAATAATTGTGTTCACATTTGAACATACCTTAGTACACATAGTCAAAGACCTACCAGATTTTTCCTTACACAAAATAGAAAAATCCTTCAGCTTAATCCCAAATACACCTACAATTACTAATCCTGCAAGTAATCTTTCTGACCACCAGGAGTACTCTGAACCTAAGGAATAAGAATCTGATCTAGAATCTAAAGCTTCAGACTACGAACCAAAACACATGGAAGATATTAATGAAAATAATAACCAACCATGGTTTGTGATGGATGCCTTGGCATTATCTAGTCCATTACACCATTTACCCAAACATTTTGAGAAGTTAATTTTGAAATATGACCCTAAAATATAGGAATCTCCTGAAGATGACATTAATAAGTTTATTTTTGTTATTCAGTTATTGAATGTACAACATGAGGATGTATTCTGTCAAATTTTTCCTTATATTTTTGAAACATCAACCTCCACTTGGTACTTCAATCTCCCTATTGGATCTATAACAAATTGGACCAAGTTACAAAAGGATTTCCTAGATAAGTTTGGAGAGGAAACCACTACTAGGGAATTAATGGCTGAGTTATTTGCTGCTACCATGGGGCCTAAAGAAAAGGTCAAGGATTTTAATTAATGTTTTACCACAATCTTAAACAAGTTTCAATGGGAATTAACCCCTACCCAAGAGTTACAAATTGAGTTTTATGCCAATGCTTTACCAACCTCAATTTCTATGTTCATAAAAAGGGATGATAAACACACCCTTGTAGAAAACTTTGAGCAAGCCAAAACTATAGAATTTGAGAAAGGGTGTAAAAAGAATAAAATATCCTTAGGTAAAAAGGAAACATTACAACCTAAATGAGTCCATTTGTTGACAATATCACAAGGGAAAAAACCTATGGAAAGCCATAAAAATAATGGCACTGATATGGAGAGCTTACAAGGGACAATTAAAAACATTTCGAACAAAATAATAGACATAAAGAGGAGTGCAGGGGAAGGTATGTCTAACAAAATTCCTTATAAACCTTGATTTAATATACCTCCTCCTTTTAAGATTGTTGAACCTAACCCATCTAATTTGACTATTGGTTTAGGGGAAGTAGCCTCAGATTCTTTTTGTAATTATCATAAGGAAAATCATTCTAAGAAGAATTTCCCTCAATGGATAAATGCCATGAACTTGATGGAAAATAACTTTTGATATGGTTGTGCTCTAACGATCAAACCAATGATCCATAATATAATTCTATAGATGAAGAATACACCAAAAATCTTGATGAAGCAACTATGGTGTTGCAGGATATGATGCCAAGGGTAAACATGAAGGAAGAGGAGGAACTAATAGATGAAACCTTAGCTGTGTAGACCATGAGAAAAGGGCCTATTTCTCAACCCCATTATGATGTATCTCAAGATCTTAAGAAGTCTCGGACCTTGACACCTGTAGTCAAACCCAGTCTCGTAATCACTTTTTCTCCTAAAGTTGTGAATCATTAATTGGAATAGTTGGAATACAACATGGTAGAAGATATGAAAGAAAATTAAATCAAATATATCGATAATGGATCTCTGCAGGATTTCTTAGCAGAAAACGCTTTTCCTTAAAGCATTGAAAGATGAAAAAACCCAAAATGTGAATGTTGATCAAAACATAAGAAGAGTAAATTTAGGGGAAGATCGGAAATCAATAGTAAACACATCATCCACGGATAAGAAATCTAAGTTATCCATTCCTCCTTTCTTGTTAACTTTTGATATTTTCAATAGAAATGTGCACATTTTTTTGGTAGACTCAAGGCCATCAAATGTCATGTCATATTCAGTTTGTAAGAAATTAAATGAAACACCTACCAAAAGTTCAACCCATATCATACAATTAGACATATAGGAAGTAAAAGTCATAGAAGAATTGAAAGATGTTATGATTATGATTGCTTCCAATCCCAAGATTCACCAAGTCATTGATATTGTGGTTGTAGATATCCCAAAAACATATGGTCTTTTGCTTAGCCATGAATGGAAAAAAAAACTCCAAGGGTATTTTGCTTCTAATTGGTCTCACCACTGGTTTCCTTGGAACATGCAACCTAATAAAATGATAGTTAACCGAGAAAAATATTTAAAGCACAACGTGACTGATTTGGAGGCACCCAATGAACCATCCTCATCTAAATTTCCCATACTTGGGAATTATTCTCTTGACTCAGACTTTGGAAATTTCACAGCCTTCACATATGAAATCACAGGAACACAAAAGTTAGAATTACCTCTATAAAAGAAAGAATTCATACCAGAAATCTACAATAGCCTTAGTGAAATTTATATATTTAGTATTTTAGAGGAAAATGCTAAAATATCATAAATTGAAAGGGATGAAGTAATAGCTCGTTTTGCCTATGAAATCTAGGCTCTTTTCTTTTATGGTTCCAAGTCTCAATAAGGAGCAGCTGTTGGGTGTATTTTCATAGATCTAACTGGTACGTGTAGTTTCCTGTATTGTAGGTTGGAATTTTAATGCACAAACGATACAATTGAGTATGCATCCTTAGTTTAGGGTCTCAAAAAAGATATTGATTTGAATATCAAAGAGCTCATGGTTTTTGGAGATTTTGACATAGTTGTTAGAGAGGTGTTGACAGGAATAAAAATTCCTCCCGCAACAAGGGATCATCACTCGATCAAAGCCCCAATTAAGCCTATACTCATTTGGTGTGGTGATGTCCATAGGTGTGTGGGCCCAATTTCTACCAAAAGAGATTGATCCTCGAAAGGATACTTATCATTGAGGATTTCCTAAATACTAAATGAAACCCTATTTAATTATGTAAATTCAATCCTATATCTAATACTAATCTAACAATGATAAATATATTGATCATGAGCATGCAATTCATAACTAGAAAATAAGCTGAAATTCGTTATTCTTCTAGCATAATTCACACTAAATATTCCAATAACATGAATGGGAAGAAATTACACATATAAATGATATTATAACATGTTCTTGCAATCAAACTCACAACCAAAGCATCATATTTCATCAAGCGATCCCAATAATGAATAGAAATTGATAAAGTAATTGACATAAATGCACAATAAGACAAACTGATCATGAATTAGCTTTTACTTGTATTAAGTCTTCATAAATAATTCTTCAGTATCAGATCCAAGCAAAATCCATCATCCTTCAATCCTTTATTAAACTTGATAAAAATATGCAAGTCTTCACTCTAGATTTGAAAGCTATCAGGTCTTCAATCCTTTCTTTAACCTTGATAGAAGTGTACAAGTTCCAATTCTGGATTTTAAGACCTCACATGTCTTCGAAATTATATTTAGACTAATAAAAATATCAAGTATGATTACAAGGTTTCCAACCCTCACTCCATAGAAAAAGATGGTCTTTATACTATTCTATTACTTTCTCTATTCATTCAAATTCCTCAAATTTTTATTGTTACAACAATCTCAATAATTTAGCAAAACAAATTATTGAGAAAATCCTTTAATTGTTTTCTTGATCATAATACTACTGTAAATATTCTCCGCTCCTATTAAAATATTTTATGTTGTGTTTGATCCAGAATATTAAATGTATCATGTCTTTTATAGGTCCATGAACATGAGTAATCTCCTTTTATTCTCTGCCTTTGTTCATGTTCCTGGTATGTAGGATTTATTTTCTTAGCCTAAAAATATGCAACAAATAATAAAATAAACATAAGTAGTTTCTTCTATATATTTACTTCAAGAAATAAAATAAATCAACCAATCAATGATGTACACAAATTTGTTTTTTTCAATGATTTATTGATTAAAATCGAATTGATTCAATTATCATTTGGGTTATAATATATTTTGGACAGGCCACAAAAGAAAAAAGTGGCTAACAATACATGAATTTTAGGAGGGGGATGACTTGTAATACAACAAAAATAAGATAACAATTAGTTGCAAATAGTTAATAAATAATGTGTAAAATGATAGTTGATGAAGAGTTACATATCTTTACTATGTGCTTGTATAAATGTTGACCATTCCATCATTGCAACTCATACCTAGAAATATTAATAATATATATATTTATTATATACTTGTCCTAATCTCCATAGTTCACAATCCTTGATAGTGAATTCACACTCCATGAATAGTTGTCATGTTGTATCTTCCATAGAAAGGCATAAAATACACTAATATGGGCTTGAATGCCCCTCCTATTTAGATTTTTTGTTGTTACAATTCTCTCATGGGCTAGGATCCAACAAAATATTTTTATTTTTGGCAAGCCATCACCATACCATAATTTATTCCATAGGGATGAATGTGGAGGGAGATAATCTTCCTTCAAGTTCATTAAATAACACTTCTAGATTGTGTATTCTCCCTCTCTTTCTTCCCAACCAAAAGATTCTTAGATATCCTTTTTTATTGGAAGACTCCCCTTAAAAGAACAAACAAGAACTGAATATGTGATCCTTTATAAAGGGAGGTAATTCGAATTTTTTAAAACTCTTCCAATTTTCTTGTTCTATCTCTTCTTGTAAGAAAGATCAAACAACATTTAGATGCCATTGTCGAAGAGACACCTTTGAATTCCATCTCAATTTATATTTTTATCCAGTGAGGGATGACCTATTACATTTTCTGAACAAAGTCTTATCTTCTTCCCATTAATTGGTACATTAAATTGCTACTTATGAGAATGGATAAGGATTTACATAGCTTCCATATTAGGGAACCTCCCGACCCTAAGGAAGGTTCATCAAGATATTTGAGTCTATCATTGGATACATATTTATTATATAGTTCTTTCTTCCACCATTTTGAATTACCTGTGACCACCCTCCATAATAGTTTTTCTCTAAGTGTTGTATTCATCAACGACCGATATTTAATAGCTAGACCTTCTCTTTCATAAGGGGCATGAACTTTTTGCTAGCTAACAAGGGGAAACTTATTACTATTTGTTCCACCCCTTCCATAAGAATTGTTTTGTTTCTTTCTCAATCTAAAGAGTAATTCTAAAATGGTTTAATGGGAAAAAACTTGAAAATTGGAAGGATATATAGAATGGACTTGATTAAAGTGATTCTCCCATTTGGATTGAGCCACTGGGATACCCATTGTATAATTTTGTTCTTGATATTTTACATAGTGGGCCACTAGTAATTGTTATTATGGTTTTTAATTGCTATGGGAATTCCCAATTATTTTGAATGAGGTCCATATACTAACCAAATAAAACTACAAGTTTTAAGTAATACTTTGCAAGGTGGGGAGAGGAGTGTTCCAACAATAAATAGGATTTATGCCTTCTTGATTAAGCTAGCCCCCAAATAAAACATGTAGAAATCCAAAAGAAACTTAGATTTTCTTTTAATAGTAACTAAGGATCCCCAAAGAAGGGGAGAATCATTTGTGAGCTAAGAGGGGTTGATGGCTTTGTTGATTAAGGTTGGTTGTCATTGATGTCAACCCTTGAAGAAAGCCCTGTAGCACAAAGGTTTGGGTAATGGACCCAAGATTGTTTGATGTAAATATGAATCATTTTTTTTTTTTCATGGTTGATAAGAATTAAATATGGATGAAATCCAAAGTGGTCCCCTTATGGTGAAATCCCTCATGGGAAGACACTTTGCGGAGTAAGAGAACCCATGCTTAATTGTGGAATAATGAGATGAAGGACAATGAATTTTTCAGGGAAACTATCCTAGATGTATATTTCTTGTCATGCCATTTCTGGTGGTATGTAGAACATCACATAACTTCTCACAGTTAGAGAGTTATGACCATGTGAAGTTGGAGAACCCAGGTTTGGGTAATGGACCCAAGTTTGTTTGATGGATAACGGTATGATTTTTGCTATATTTGAAGGTAATACTATTCTAGATGGATAGTACATGTAATTCCATTTCTGGTGGTATGTGGAATGTCACATAACTCCTCACGGTTTGAGAGTTATGGCCTTACGAAGTTGGAGGACCCTCTATATCATCTAGAAGCCCCAAAAGGTCAAAGTAGTCAAAGTGGTTTAAGAGATTTTAAAAGGTAAATAATAAAGTGAAGTGATGAGTGTATTATAATTCAAAGTGAATACAAAATAAATTATTTCAATAATAAATTTAATGAATAAATTAGAAGTGGGTTAACCCTAAAATAAGGAAAGTGGGCCAAGTGACCTAGAAGATGTTTTTAAGGAAGCTACTTGGAGAGTATAAATAAGAGGCAAAGATATCTCATTTTAATCACACTTGAGAATATTGAATATCTATAGGTGTCTGAGGTAACCAATGATATATAATCCAAATTTCTGAGGGAAGGTGAAGAAAACAAGGCCGAAATACAAGGAAGGATAAATTCTTTTGATGGTGCTTTCTAAGGTATGTTATTTACAGGTCATGTCACCATTTTTGCTATAACATTTTTTTTTATAATGATTTAGACTGTGAAATTGATATTCCATTGAGAAAAAATACCCAACTATTTGTGGTAAACTATTCAGCTTGTGGGTCGTTGTATTTTGGGAGTTACACTCTGTGGAAAATAGGGTTTGTGGCTAGTCCTGAAACTAGTCAAAAACATGTGTTTCAGGTAAAAATGTCATAACTTCTTCATAACATATCCAAATTTAGTGAGACCAAATGTGTTGGTTAGGGTAGAGTTTTTAGTATGTCGTGTAACATTTTCATATCAATTCAATGAATATTTCATGTGGGGCACGCTCTACAAGGTCTCTCTCTAGAATAAGACAAAATTCAACAAGGTATGCCATTTTTGTTATAACTCCTTTTCTGAGAGGTTCCAAGTAGTGAGATCTGGAGAAATTGCATAAAAAAAATTGAAGAACATTGTATTAGTTTTAGATCTTTATACATTACAGGTTCAAAGTTATGATTACTTCAAGTTAGGGTTGTTGACTAATCCAAAACTAGGCATGTGAGACTAAAGAAAAGTTTGATGAAAATGCTAGTCTCTTGTTGTTAAAGTTAAGGAAGGTTTGCAGGAATGTGATCATATACACCATGTCTATTACAGAGCTACAAATCAGATTTTTATGATGAAATTGATGAGGGCTTTTGGTTGAGGTACATGTTGAGTACATGGTTGAGACAACTAGTTGATGAGTTGGCACATACATGAGGTGTATAGTTGATGATGTTGGTACATATTGATGAGTAGTTGACACATGATTGGTACATACTTGGTACATGGTTGGATGCACTTGTTTATGGTACATATTGATTACAGGTTGTTTGGTACAGGTTGGTGCATGGTTGATGCACTTGTTTATGGTACAGGTTGATTACAGGTTGAGGTACAGGTTGATGCATGGTTGATGCATGGTTCAGATTTATTGGTACAGGTTTATAATGGTATATCTCAAAGTGATAGTGTGATAGTGGTTCCATCCTTCTACCTCTACTTCAGGGTGGCAGGATGGGGCAAGGATAGGTGGTTGTAGCCACCTTTCAGTTGTAGCCAGAGAACAAAAGGGGTTGTAGCCTTCTTCTGGTTGTATCCAGAGAATTGGGTAGTTGGATCTTCCCTTAGGTTGTAGCCTGAGAAACTAGGGGGTTGGAGCCTCCTTCCAGTTACAGCTGGAAAACAAAGGAAGTTGGTGCTTCCAATGAATGTAATTCTTCAAGACATATAAGAAAAAACATTCTGTGGTTTTCTCCCAATTTGGGTTTCCACGTAAAACACTGGTGTACTATGTATGTGTGTGATTGTTTATTTCTTATTGCTCATTATTGGATAAAAATTCTACATTGATATAACATTTGAAGAAAAAGGATTATAATTACACTATACTGATTCACCCCCCCTTGCAATAATCCAATAATTGGTATCAGAGTAGGTTTCTTCAGAAATCAATTTAACCACTAAAAGGTAGATCATGGAGAGTACCAACTTCTATAAAAATGGAATACCACAGTTTGATGGATAGAAGTATTCTTTTTGGAGCATAAGGATGGAGACATATATACAGGCACAAGGATTTCAAGTTTGGAATTCAATTGTAGATGGATACACAACACCAACAGTTCCACCAACAAATGACAAAGTAGTGAAACTCGGTAAGAATAATTCCAAAGCCAAAAATGCACTTTTGAATGGTCTCAGTGATACAGTATTGACCAAAGTTGCACATTGTAAATCTGCTAAATAGATTTGGGACAAATATTTATGAAGGATATTGAAAAGTCAAAGCAACAAAGCTTCAAACTTACAGAGGTCAGTTCGAACAAATAAAAATGAAGGAAGATGAAGATATCACAGCCTACTTCTTACGAGATGATGAAATGGTGAATGCAATCATAGGATTGGGAGAAGAAATGGAAGAATATGTAATTGTTCAAAAGGTACTAAGATCTCTTCCTATGAGATTCAAACCTAAGATATCAACACTAGAAGAAAGATCGGATCTAAACTCAATAAGCATGGTTGAAATGCATGGAATCTTCACAGCATATGAGATGAGAACTGAACAGGAAAATCCATATGTAAAAGAAACAACTTTCAAAGCATCCAAAAGATCAAAGAAAAAGAAAAAGGAACAAGAAGAATATAACAACAACAATGATGTCTCGGAAGATGACGAAGAAGTGGCCAACTTCGTTAAAAGACTAAACAAGGGAACCAACGGTAGGTATAGAGGTAAGCTTCCTTTAATTTGTTTTAATTGTGATGCTATTGGTCATTTTGCTAACAAATGTCCTCATAAGAAAAAGAGAAATGATGAAGGTTAATCAAAAAGAAGACAAACATATAAAGGTAAAATAACTACAAAGAAAGTTTTCAAGAAAAGATTTGCACCAAAGAAGACATTTCATCATCAGATGAAGATGAAGTCAGTGACAGTGAAATGGGGAGAGTTCTATTCATGGCAGTAGAAGAATTTGATAAAGAAGACTCTAAAGAAGAATATGAAGAAGCATATATTGAAGAAATTGAAGAGGCAGAAGTTGACTTTCGAGAAGAATTAATGAGTGCCATAGAAGTTATCAGAAGAGAAAAGAAGAGGAACAAGAAACTACAAGCAAAACTAGATAAGAAAAAAGACACTTATGAACTAGAACAAATCATCACAAAATTGAAGGTTCAAATAGAAGAAGATAAAATAATTGAAGAAGCACTCAAAGAACAACTAGAAGGAAAGGACAGGATCATTGGAAACCTGGAAGTACATATTGTCACACTAAGAAAAGATATTCAAAATAAAAATATGCAGAATAGCTCAAAAGTTCTGGATGGCATTATCAACAGTCAAAAATCTCATCTTGACAAGTCCAGACTTGGATACAATCAGATAGAAAAGGGATCAAGATCCAAAACAACAGAGCAAGAAACAAATCCAAAAAGCTATGCAAAAACAATAAAAGGGGATAAAAAGATATACAAGGAAGATTACAGGGAAACTCCTCCACTGAGAAGATTCAGATTTCAGAATCAACAACAGATAGACATGCCTCAAGAAGAAGAAGGATTCATAAGAGCGCCTCCTTTCAGAAGATATTCAACTACCAGGTATCAAACTAGATTTTTTAGTTTATGTTATGCATGTAATAATTTTGGACATAAAGCTATAAATTGTAGAGCTAACAACATGAACAATAACTACTTTGAGAGCCATACACAAAGGGGTTATTCAAGAAGACCTAGTGAAACATAGATGTGAAGTTACAACATGTTTGAATCTTTGAGCACTAAAGTGGAATGTTACAAATGTAACAATTTTGGACACATGGCCAAAAATTACAGAATGACAGTCCCTCCTAAAGAACCTCAACAGAGTCACAAACAAGAACCTCAGAAAATGACATGGATAAGAAAGCAAGATCATTATAGCAATGAAGAATGCACAATCTCTCTACAAGCTAAATAGAAGAAACGTGGTTGGTATGTTGACAGTGGATGTTCAAAACACATGACAGGTGATAGAGACAATTTTGTTACATTACGAAAGTGAAGAGATGGATCAGTCTCCTTCGAAAATGATGATTCAGCCAAAATCATTGGAAAAGGAACAATCTAAATTGGGAACAAGAATGAAAAGGAAGAAAATGTTCTACTAGTAGAAGATATGAAACATAATCTTTTAAGTGTGAGTCAATTGAGTGACCAAGGTCATAAAGTTACTTTCGATTCGCAAAAGTGTGAGATAAGAAAAGAAGGTTCAGGGAAATTGGTCGCTACAGCTGCAAGAACTTCAAGCAACATATATGTGTTAAGCGAATTTGGAAATGAAAAGCGTTGTCTCGGAAAGGAAGATGAAATTTGGCTATGACACAGAAGAATGGGTCACATCCATTTTTATAACCTTATCAAAGTCAGCAAAAGAGAAGCAATCAGAGAAATTCCCCAGATCACGAAACAAACCAACACTTTATGCAAGCATTGCCAACAAGGAAAGCAAACAAAGGCTAGGTTCAAATGAAAGGAATATTCAACAACAAAACCACTGGAAATTGTGCATAATGATCTAGTTGGACCAACTAAAACAAAAGGATTAAAATGTGAGAGATACTTTATGTTATTAGTTGATGATTATACAAGAATTACCGCAGTTTGCTTTCTCAAGAACAAGTTAGAATCTTTTGAAAATTTCAAGATCTACAAGGAAATGGTTGAAAATGAGATGGATTCAAGAATCAAATGCTTAATATTGGATAACGGAGGATAATTCACCTCAAAGGAATTTATGGACTACTGCAACAATCATGGAATAAAAAGGCAATTCTCTATCGCTAGGACACCTCAACAGAATGGAGTTGTTGAAATAAAGAACATCGCAAGAAATGGCTCGAACAATGATAATGGATTCAAAGTTGACAGATATTTTTTGGACACAGGCAATGCATACAACAATTCACATTCAAAATGGATTAATGCTCAGAAACAACACTGATAAAACTCCCTACGAGCTATGGAAAGGAAGACCAACACAACAAACACAACAAACACACCTGTTCACCAGAACAAACACACCTAACACTCTTATCTACAATTGAACCAAACTATTTTGAAGAAGCAAGAGAGGATGAATTTTGGAATAAGGCCATGTATGAAGAATTGGATCAAATAGAGAAAAATGACACTTGGGAATTGGTTCCAAGACCAAAGAATAAGAATGTGATCGACACAAAATGAGTTTTCAGGAATAAATTGAATGAAGATTATTACAAGGAACAAAGCTAGATTGGTATGTAAAGGATATGCACAGATTGAAGGAATCGACTTTGAAGAGACATTTGCCCTAGTTGCCAGAATGGAAGCAATCCATTTGCTTTTAGCTTATGCATGCTCAAAAAATGTTAAAGTATATCAGATGGACGTAAAATCAGTTTTTCTGAATGGGGAACTTGAGGAAGAAGTCTACATTGAACAACCAGAAGGATTTCAGTTGTTAGAGAACACA
>JASDQU010012949.1:54932-75599 GCA_032191745.1 Picea mariana | reverse complement strand
AGGAATCGACTTTGAAGAGACATTTGCCCTAGTTGCCAGAATGGAAGCAATCCATTTGCTTTTAGCTTATGCATGATCAAAAAATGTTAAAGTATATCAGATGGACGTAAAATCAGTTTTTCTGAATGGGGAACTTGAGGAAGAAGTCTACATTGAACAACCAGAAGGATTTCAGTTGTTAGAGAACACAGACTATGTGTGTAAATTAAATAAGGCCTTGTATGGTCTAAAACAGGCTCCTACAGCATGGTACTCCAGAATGGATAAGTATCTGCAGTAGGCAGGGTTCAGAAAAGGAAGTGTAGACAACAACCTCTACATCAAGGTAAGTCAAGGTAATATTTTATTAATTGAAGTCTATGTTGATGATATTATTTTTGGTAGTGATGATGACAAGTTAAGCCATAAATTTGCAAAAGACATGCAGAATGAATTTGAAATGTCATTACTTGGAGAGATATCCTTCTTTCTGGGACTTTATATACGTCAAAGCAACCAAGGAATTTTTATTTCTCAAACCAAGTATATCAGAGAAATGCTAAAGAGGTTCAGAATGGAAGATTTTAAACCAGTTATCACTCCCATGCAAACTAGTTGTAAGTTGAGCAAAGATGATTATTCGAAGTCTATAGACCAGAGGCAATACAAGTCAATGATTGGAAACCTACTATATGTGAAAACATCTAGACCATATGTAATGCAGGTAGTTGGACATGTGGCACGATTTCAAGCAAAACCAAAGAAATCACATGTATTAGCAATAAAGAGGATCTTCAGATATCTCAAAGGAACATAAGAGTTTGGATTATGGTATCCAAAAGGAAAAGATCTATCACTTATTGCCTACACAGATGCATATTGGGTAGGTTGTATTGATGAACGACGAAGCACCAATGGAGAAACGTTCTACTTAGGTGACTGTTTGGTATCATGGCTAAGCAAGAAATAATCATTAGTATCTCTATCTACAGCCGAGGCATAGTATATTGTAGCAGCAACATGTTGTACACAGGTTCTTTGGATGAAACAAACTTTAACAAATATACAGGTTGAGTATGATGAGCCCATTCCAATATATTGTGATAATACAAGTTCCATCAGTATCTCAAAAAACCCGGTGATGCACTCCAAGACGAAGCACATTCCAATCAAGTATCACTTTCTACGGGAACAGGTTGCAGAAAAGAACATCAGAGTTGAGTATGTGGGCACAAAAGAACAAGTGGAAGACATCTTTACAAAACCACTTCCACGGGAAGCCTTTGAATATCTTCACCAAAGACTTGGAGTTATTTCTACTCCAAAATGAATTCTTTTTGAATGCTTATCTTATATGTCTTAGATGTACATGAGGAAGCACCATAAGAGGACAGTTCAGTCAGGGGGAGCAACCTCAAATGGAAAAATACCTTTGCCATTGATGACAAAGGGGGAGAGATTTATCAGATGTAGAGGACAGAGGCATGGTTCTAGGGGGAGCATGAGTGATATGATTTCAGTATTTCATCAGAGTGTTTCCATTAATGCCAAAGGGGGAGATTGTTGATTAAGGTTGGTTGTCATTGATGTCAACCCTTGAAGAAAGCCCCATAGCACAAAGGTTTGGGTAATGGACCTAAGATTGTTTGATGTAAATATGAATCATTATTGTTTTTTAATGGTTGATAAGAAGTAAATATGGATGAACTCCAAAGTGGCCCCCTTATGGTGAAAGCCCTCACGGGAAGACACTTTGCGGAGTAAGAGAACCCATGATTAATTATGGAATAATGAGATGAAGTACAGTGAATATTTTAGGGAAATTATCCTATATGGATAGTGTTTGTTATGCCATTTCCGGTGGTATGTAGAACGTCACATAACTCCTCACGATTAGAGAGTTATGACCATGTGAAGTTGGAGAACCCAGGTTTGGGTAATGGAACCAAGTTTGTTTGATGGATAACGATATGATTTTTGATATATTTGAAGGTAATCATATTCTATATGGATAGTACATGTCATTCCATTTATGGTGGTATGTGGAATGTTACATAACTCCTCACGGTTTGAGAGTTATGGCCTTACGAAGTTGGAGGACCCTCTATGTCATCTAGAAGCCCCAAAAGGTCAAAGTAGTCAAATTGGTTTAAGAGATTTTAAAAGGTAAATAATAAAGTGAAGTGATGAGTGTATTATAATTTAAAGTGAAAACAAAACAAATTATTTCAATAATAAATTTAATGGAGAAATTAGAAGTGGGTTAACCCTAAAATAAGGAAAGTGGGCCAAGTGACCTAGAAGATGTTTTTAAGGAAATTACTTGGAGAGTATAAATAAGAGGCAAAACTCTCTCATTTTAATCAAACTTGAGTATATTGAATATCCATAGGTTTCTGAGGTAACCAAGGATATCTAAGCCGAATTTCTGAGGGAAGGTGAAGAAAAGAAGGCCTAAATGCAAGGAAGGATAAATTCTTTTGATGGTGCTTTCTAAGGTATGTTATTTACAAGTCATCTCACCATTTTCGCTATAACTGTTTTATATAATGATTCAGTCCACGAAAATGCTATTCCATTGAGAAAACATACCCAAGTATATGTGGTACACAATTCATCTTTTGGGATGTTGTATTTTGGGAGTTACACTCCATGGAAAATAGGGTTTGTGGCTAGTCCTGAAACTAGTCAAAAACAAGTGTTTTGGGTAAAAACGTCATAACTTCTTCATAACAGATCCAAATTTAGTGAGTCAAAATGTGCTGGTTATGGTATAGTCTATAGTATGTTATGTAATATTTTCATATCAATTCAACGAATATTTCGTGCAAGTCACACTCTACAAGGTCTCTCTCTAGAATAAGACAAAATTCAACAAGGTATGCCATTTTTGTTATAACTCCTTTTCTGAGAGGTTCCGAGTAGTGAAACCTGGATGAATTACATAAAACACACCGAAGAACATTTTGAATAAGTTTCATATCTTTATATATTATAGGTTCAAATTTATTATTACTTCAAGTTAGGGTTGTTGACTAATCCAAAACTAGGCATGTGAGACTAAAGAAAAGTTTGATGAAAATGCTAGTCTCTTGTTGTTAAAGTTAAGGAAGGTTTGCAGGAATGTGATCATATACACCAGGTCTATTACATAGCTGCAAATCATATTTGGATGATGAAATCGATGAGGGATTTTGGTTGAGGTACATGTTGAGTACATGGTTGAGACAACTAGTTGATGAGTTGGCACATACATGAGGTGTATAGTTGATGATGTTGGTACATATTGATGAGTAGTTGACACATGATTGGTACATACTTGGTACATGGTTGGATGCACTTTTTTATGGTACATATTGATTACAGGTTGTTTGGTACAGGTTGGTGCATGGATGATGCACTTGTTTATGGTACAGGTTGATTACAGGTTGAGGTAGAGGTTGATGCATGGTTCAGATTTATTGGTATAGGTTTACAATGGTATATCTCACAGTGATAGTGTGAAAGTGGTTCCATAATTCTACTTCTACTTCACGGTGGCAGGACAGGGCAAGGATAGGTGGTTGTAGCCACCTTCCGATTGTAGCTGGAGAACAAAGGGGGTTGTAGCCTCCTTCTGGTTGTAGCCAGAGAATTGGGGAGTTGGAGCTTCCCTCAGGTTGTAGCCTGAGAAACTAGGGGGTTGGAGCCTCCTTTCAGTTGTAGCTGGAAAACAAAGGAAGTTGGTGCTTTCAATGAATGTAATTCTTCAATACATATAAGAAAAATAATTTTGTGGTTTTCTCCCGATTTGGGTTTCCATGTAAAACACTGGTGTACTATGTATGTGTGTGATTGTTTATTTCTTACTGCTCATTATTGGATAATAATTCTACATTGATATAACATTTGAAGAAAAAGGATTATAATTACGCTATTACTGATTCACCACCCCTCTCAGTAATCCAATAGTATTTAACCCCTTGGGATATGTGAACTCCCCTTTAGTTTTCGAAGATCCTTTCTTACTCAAGTTTTTGACCCAAATATTCAATCATTAGGATACATAACAAAATATTTAAGAGGCATCCAATTGTCAGAACCCTCTTTGACATCAAAATAAAGATGAGGATACCCATTAACTAGAGGAGTGATCCAAGGAACCTAATACTTATTTTAACCCATTAAACGAAAGAGGAAGCAACACTAAAGTATTTGAGGACATCAAACATGAAAGAATGCCTTATCTAATTGAAAACATTAGCCATGTTGATTTTTATGACCATTCCACTTTCCTTGCTTGAATTTCTTGAATGTATCACTTCTTGCACTAGCACAATATTATTTGTAATCGGTCTTTTCTAAATAAAGCCACCTTGATTTTCCAAAATAATACTTGGGAGAAGATGGGTAAGGAAGTTAGTGATGATATTAATCATAATATTTTTAAGAATCATTGCATAAAGACATTGGACATAATCAATAGAAAGAGGAAGGTTTACTCTCTTTGGGAATGAACTCCACGAAGGATGAATTAATTCATACTCCCAATTTCTCATTGTGATGTGATTTGTTAAATATTTTTCATATATCGTATTTAATGATATTCTAGGAAGTTCTATAAAAATGGATGGTAAATCCATTTCTCCCCAAGGCTTTATCAGGTTGCGACTCCCAAATTGCCTTGATTATTTCATTATATTTTATTCTAATCAAAAGATACTAATTATCCTCCTCTGATATGAGAGAGGATGTTTTAAAGCATATATTTGGTGGAATATTCACCCGAAGGGTTATCCTCATAGTATATACTTTTGAAGTGATTATAGATAACCATTTTAATTTGTTCAAAATTCTTTATACTCTTTCCCTTGTCATCCAATATTTCTTACACATTATTTCACCTCTACCCAACCCTCACTTGTTTATGGAAGAAAGTAATATTCTTGTCACCAACCTACAACCATAAGCTTTTGGATTTTAATCTCTAGTGTTTTTATACTCTTTTGAAGGCTTCTTGTAGTTTATAAGCCTATTCTTTTTCTTTCAATTGTAGAGGAGGGGATATATCATGATCTTCTAATTTGGTTTGATGGGATCACAACTATTGTTGAAAGAGATCTTGTTCTTTCGATGGAGGAACATAGTGAGATCTATCCCAATATTTCAATTTTATTTTAGTACGGTAGATATTCCTTTCTTAGAAGAAGAATGGGGAGCCTTACACTGAGATACTCCATGCTTCTTGAATCACTTGTACAACTTTAAGATTTTACAACCATAGGGGGTTGAATATAAATGGGACGATCCTATAGTCTAGAGGGGAATTAAGTGATAAAAAATAGGTTTATGATAAAAAATGATGGTTGGAAATATAGAAGAGTTTACCTCTATATTTTCTATTAGAAAGGAATTATGCACCAGGAAATGGTCAAGTTGTTCTAAAACATGACATGGGCCTATTATGGAATTTGACCATGTATATTTTCCCCTAGAAATATTGGTATAAAAAAGATCCAAACCAACTACTAGGTCATACACTAATTCCTGAATTAGATCTATAGTGAAGGACCCCCCTCTTTTTTTAGCAAGTCTGGTTACCATACTTAGATCCCCTAATAGAACCCAATTAGAGTTTGGTAATGAATTTCCAAAGGATTTGAGTGAGGAATAACATGATTGTTTATCTTTGAAATGAATAGGACTCTCTCTCTCTCTCTCTCTCTCTCTCTCTCTCTCTCTCTCTCTCTCTCTCTCTCTCTCTCTCTCTCTCTCTCTCTCTATATATATATATATATATATATATATATATATATATACTTTATTTACCATTTGCATCCATTGAAATTTTGTATAGATCCAACGACATTACGAGGAGAAAGAGAATTGCACCTCTATTTTCATATCCTAGATTGTGAATAACCCCTCTAGATGCTCCTTGAGAGTTAAGTGTTATGCATTTTTATATATTTTCATTACCTATTTCTATATCCAACATATTCTGTTCTTCCACTTTTGTTTCTTGGAGGAGAAATAGTGCAAGCATTCACTACAAGGAGAACACCTTGTAGTGGAGTTTTTTATAGAACCTCCCCCAAAAATTTATCCTTTCTCTGTGTTATTACTCCGTAAATTTCCCTGGCTGTGGAGGCAAGTCATAGAGGTAACTGAAAACCAACTTGAGGCTATAAACTAGCCCTTCCAACCTAGAGAGTGATCTCTTTTCAATTCAATCATTGAAAGGATTTATTTGGTTTAACTCAAAGAATATATCTCTAGAACAAAGAAGGGTTTATAGAGTTGGTGGAAAAGAAGATGAAAATTCCATTGGGCAATGGAGTCATAGGTCAGAGATCAACAAAGTGTTGGACAGTGGTGGGTTGGAAAATGTATTATCGAAGGAAAGATAGAGAACACTTATTTATACCAATTATATTTTATTGTATTAGAAATAACAGAAACAAGACACTAATCCCTCATGACATCTATCAAGGATGAATATCAAGGAAGTTATAGGATAAACATTGAAGGAAAATACATGCATAGAGCATCAGATTCAGATGAATTCATACACATATATTTCACTTTAACATGTAGAAGAAAAAATAGAACATAAATTGATTCAACAATGATATCACATACACAAATAAAGCACAAGGATAAAAAATCAATAATCACATGTATCTCTGATGTCAAGTTCCAGGTACTTCTGGTATCAAAATTTTATTAATCTCAGAAAAACTTACAATATGAAGTCAATAAAAATTTCTCGCTCACTTTGCAACCCTGAGTTCATGAAGGATCACAATATATATATATCTTCTATCCTCCAAAATTTGAGTTCAATTTCCCATCTAAGTCAAGATACAATTACAAGATATTCTGGAAATAAAATCAGAACGAACTGCTAAAAGGAAGGAGTCAAACTTGACTCATTAATTACATATAACAACTTGATAAATTAGATCTTTGAATCCATATCTTGATTTTATTTGACCTTGGAATTCATTGGAGATGAGATGACACACTTGATAACCTGTCCTTGTCTATATATGGAGGTGTTCTGGATGCTATGTCACAATTGCGCAACAAGGTCATTGCACAACAATAACCTACATAAAAAACGCAGGAGACCTGCACAACAAAACCCCCTTTTTGCACTATGTCCATTCTTTTTTACTTTGGATGAGAGATGATGATGAGTGATGCTACATTTAACCTTCATGATGGTGTTTATGTGCCATAAAACTCCTTGCAACTCTTTCAAAATGACATTTTCTTCTTAAAATCTCAAAACCCTAATATTGTCAAACTGTAAACATTTTTCTCAAATTACCTCTGAATGGTAAATCTGCTTTTTGTTGACGTATCACCATGATTTGTTCCATCATTATTTAGTTGTTCTATTCTAAAGTTCACAAGAAAATATACTCAAATCACGACTAGGATAGTTGTGCAATGTGCCTTTGTTACGCAACTGTAAATTCTATTTTTTGACTATCATAATTAAATAAACAAATGCTCCAGAGAATATCTAAGAAGAAAAAAGGACCAGAGTGTCCATACTAATTCATCCCTTACCACAAATGACTGTGCAAATGTCATATAACTCTAAAATTAGGTTTTAGGGTTTCAATGCATATAATTGGCCAAAAAGGAAAAATAACAAAAATTGTTGAATCCAACTCCAGGGGTTTAAATGTATGCTACTTATGCAAGCAAATCAAGCTTGCCTTTCTCTTCAATATCCACCTGCTGCAAATTTTAGTTCAGAGTCCTATTCTCTTTCCTCAAAGTCATATTTTGCTGGTACATGTTCTTCAATTGATTATGTAGTTGTAGAGGTCTTGTCACCATGAATTTGGCAATTTCTATTCCAGGTTCACAGTCATCTAAATGCTCTTTAAACTTGAGCCTTGCTTGCCTATCCTTCTCCCTGAGTTGGATTATTACATTATGTGCCTCTCTTAGTTGTTTCTTTATCCTGTTGAAAGTATGTTCACCTTTACCAGGGGATGTCAATTTCTCTTCCATTGCTATTGGTTGGATCTTTGCTGGAGTTTGTTCTTGAGACTACACTTTTTCTAGCTGAGGATCTTGTCAAAGGAACATTGGGTTTAGGTATTTCTTTCACATGTGGGATTTTCTCTATTGCCTTCCTTTTAAATTTTGTTTTGGAACCAGTTGGAGTTGATAAAACTACTTTTTTACCTGTCACTGGGGTATCTTTCTTGAAGTCTTCTTTCAAGGCTTTCTTCTTCATCTCTTTGTTCTCATGATGCATTTGTGCTATGAAAAAATGGGCCTTCTCCAATTGTTGTTTCAAATCCATGATCAACCTGTCTTTATCATTTGATGGAGTTGGTTCTATGATGTCCTCTGAAGCTTCACTAGGTTCCTATGATGTGTTCATGGCAGACATTTTTTTTTCTATAGGCCTATTAAGTGTTTTACTAGGGGTTTCAACCACTTCTGTAGAGAACTGGAGCTTTTTCCCTTTATTTTTGGCTTGTTGGCTCACTGCAAGTTCTTCAATTTATCTTGTCCTCTTCTTGACAAAAATATTAGGGACATATGTGATGGGTTTTTCTACAGATGAAGGGGGATCATTCTTGCTTTGGGGACTGCTGAAAGACTTTGTTTCTATCCTTGATGAACTTAAGAAGGACTCCCAAGTCAAGTTATTTTTTCTGAGCTCTTCTAGCAATAACAATTTTATCAGTGAAAAATGGAAAAGGCTAGATTCAACCTGGTCTTTCCTTGATTTTACTCTGTTAACCATCTTCCCTAAGCTTCTGTAGAGGTAATAGGGAAAGTTCAAGGGTTTCCTTCTAGTGAAATGCATCAAAATTCTGATGTGGTATTGGTAAACCCTAGTGAAACTCCCCTCACAGGTGAAAAATATTTAAATTACCCTCAATAACTTGCTATGATTTTCTAATAACAATTCTCTAGGTATTGTGGCTCTAAAGTCCGTGTCCCTAAACTCAGGCTTCACAAATTCATGAGAACAAGCCAGATCTAGTTGGATACCTTTAAACCATTTCTCTCCACGATTAGGGATCTATGTTATAGTAGCGATGGTGTCCTTAGAAACTTTAAATTAAATGTTTCCCACCTTAGCTTCAATTCCATTTAAACTCAATGCAAATTCCTTGGTGACTTGCATGTTGTATCCCTAAAGTTTCTCACAAAATATGATACACCCAACTTGTTTAAATGAAACCATCACTACTAGATCTGCGTTGATAAGCTTCATATCTTGAGGCTCAAACCTGACATTGTCACCTCCCTTGGTCATCTTATTTTTTCCTTCTAGAGTTTCCATGATGCCGGTGTATGCTGATTTTCTTGTGAGAATGAGTTGAAAGGGATTTTTGGCAGGGTGAAAATGAAACAACAACATATGCACAATAAATAGGAAAATTAAGGTTTGATAAAGCAAGGTGTATGGTATGAATTTTAAGGAGAAATATAGGTCTTTGGGTTCATAAGAAAGGTCTTCCTATTAAAACTTCAACCAAGAACCTGAATTGATATCTTGGAAGGACGTGGGAATAAAGGAAGAAGGAATGCACAATAGATTCGCGCAGCACTCAAAACACAATGTCCCCTACAACCCGTGCACAACAATATTGAATGGAGGATTTGCAAGTCGTAGAAAGGAATAATGGTGCTTGGAAGTTTTTGTAGCATGGAAAATGAAGTGTTTTTCACCCCAATATCAAATCAAATAGTCAATAAAATAAATCATCACCCAGTTGTACTTTTTCACTGAATTGCACAACATTAGGAGGTTGTGTAGCAACTTGTGCAACACTCAAATTGCTTGGCGATGTCACATGCCACAAATGGATTTGAATTCATGAGATTTGTTGTACATGACATGAATGACTCTAACTAACCATGATTGACTTGCATGGCTTCATATTACGACCCTTTGATGACATGACAATCCATATCCGTTTAGGACAAATTTGGGCACGAAAGGCAACGTAACTTATTTGACATGACTTAAACTTTATTATAAGACCCTATTCAAGCATTTTTATTGTTATTTAACCACAAAAACTATTGACTCATAAAATCATTTTCACCTAAGAGAGAGTGCCATGGTCTTTATAAGACCAAGGAATGAACTTACCCTACAATACACATTGAACTCAAATCAGACTCTAACAACCTATTATAGGACACTAACACTCTATTTATAACAGAGATTGTTAGTGGAAGCGGGAGATCAAAGGTTTTTATGGAGTTTTTTTTTTTACTTGTGAACACATAAAAATGACACCCCAATTCTTAACTAGTCAGAAGCACTATCATACATTATAATAAACAACAACCACCGAATAAAGTGCCTCGGTGCTGTTGAACATTACAACCCAATGTATATCTTTGTTGTCAGGTGCACTACGGTAGGGTAAATAAAAGAAAATTTACCAAACCAATTTTCATTCTTACAATTGATCCTGTGCTTCCAAACTCTTAAGAAATCACTAGTACTCACTCTCCTTCCAAGGAAGCCCTGTTTGTGGTGCTCTATAACGAGTTCAATAGCTCCACTGGTAGATTCCAAAAATTTCCAAATTTTGGAAATTACCACAAATTTTCATTTCCTCTCAACAATGGAACCATGCGTCCTCGGAACATAAGAGTCCAAGTAAATTTTTTATGATCTTCCTATTTTCATTTTCATTTGATTCAAATTTGAAATTGGCTTGAAATTCAATTTTTTTTTTCAAACTATTTTTCCAATTTTGTGTGGTGCACTTGAATGCTTCGAATCACCCCGAAGCAGTAAATCTTGTGCATAAATGCACAATAAGGACCACCACTAATGTGTAGACTCTAATAGTACACACTAGTGTCATTTAAATAATAACATTGTGATTAATTTTAAAAATAAACAAAGTGGTGAGTATTTTGTGATGTCCCGTCACCAGTGTGTTACAAACAACAACACACCTTTAACCAACATGTTGGTGCTCTGGGAACACTAGAGCACCGATGCGTTCCATTTAACAAAGCTCACTGCTAAGCTTACATTTCATAAAATTTAGTGTAGCGGTGCGCCCATTTTAACCAAATGCATTGGTGTTGTTAAAATAATTGCACTGGGAAAATACTGAAGCCCTTTGCACAACAAGGCATTTTGTTTGATGCCACATTTTTGGTCCTCTATATAGAAAAATGAACTGCTAAACAAAATCTTGGTGCCCCAACAACAAGGTAGCACCAGTGTGTTCATATTAACACATCGCACTGCTTAATTTGCAATATTTGTTTTTAATCTAGTGGTGCCCCTAGGTCCAACACATGCATTGATGCTATAAATAACACATCATTGGGTCAAATATTTTACATCTAACAACGAGGTGTGTCTTATGGCACTAGTACATATTGGAAAAATTGTGACGTTCTATTTGCGGCGTTATGGACAATTTGGCTATACTGTCGAAAAATAGAGGAAATTTTAAATTATTTTCTCCATATTTCCATATAACGTCGCTCTTGTGACATACTACTAAAACTATCTTAATTGCGACGAAGTTCAGAGGACGTCTCTCTTGCAACGTTGGTAAATTTTTTGTCTCTCTTGTGACGTTGGTGAAATATTCGTCGCACTTGCGACGTTGTGGACACAAGGTTTTCCCCACCCCAATGGTCACCTAGTATTTTACCAAGTCAACTTTGACTTGGTCAACTATCGTCGGAATTGTGACGTTATAAAATCTATAAATATGTTTCATTTTATAGATGTTGCGACAATTTTTCTATAATAAGGACAGTTCAAAAAGGGTATAATCTGGTCTTCTTGGCGAACAAAAAACAAGTATTTTTTTTTCGTATATGTATGTGGGGAAGAATTTCAGAAAACATTAGAGGTGGGAAAAAAATTAAAGAGGGTGAAAAGGGTGCTGGTAAATGTTATTGCCCTTGCAAAAATTGTTGTACTAGATGTCCTAAAAGAGTTTTAATAGAAACAACTAAAAAACATTGTAGAAAATATGGGCACATGGACGGGGGATCAAATGAATATCGTTCCATGGTAATTAGCTAAATATATATTCATTATCTGTTTTAATATTTATTGTATTCTCAAACTTTTATATTGTTTTATACATGCATTAATTTTTCATGATTGTTTTTAATTATAAATTTAGATTTTCCCCCTAACTTTATGCACAAAGCACCAAGTAGTAGTAGAAATGATGTTGTACAAGATGAAGAACTTGAAGCAGATAATGAAGATCAAGTTAATGTTCCCATGGAAGTAGATGACAATAATAACATAGTTCAAGATGCTGGGAAAAATCAAATGATCCAAGATTTATTCGGTCATTTAGATGAGGATCATGGGGACAATAGTGATGGTATTTATGATGAATCTCTGATTGAAAAGGAAAATAAACGACTTTATAAAGGGTCAAGAGCAAATCTTCTCTCCAATACATTGTTGTTGGTGAACTTAAAGGTTACGAATCATTTGTCGAACATGTGTATGACACTGATCCTAAGGTATGTAATATGTTTCATCACATCTACATAAAGGTTGAATTTTCCCCATTTTTTTTAGTGTTAATTAATGTGTAAAATAAAAATGCAATATTTACAATCACTATTATTTACATAAAATATTTATTTTTTATGTTTTAGATTGGGTATTGGGGAATTGAGAGCGATGTGAGGGGGGGGGAGGGGCCATATGAGCTTCCACATTCACATAGTTGGCATTGTTTAATAGAGAATAAATTATTCTCAAAACCAAGAGAAGTTCATTCATTCATCTTTATACTCAAAGATCACTCACATACCCACTTTATATACCATCTCATCTTTTCCTCATTTTGTTTTAATTTTCTCGGTCGAATTTTAAAGGAAACAACTATTAAAAGACAGCGTACTAGGGCTAGAGTACATGATGGGAAACACTGACCTGTGAATAGGGCCAACGTTGAAAGTTTTCAAATTTTTTCTGTATGCACCAAAATTTGACATGGATACTCTGTTCACATTTGACATGCACCAAAATTTGACATGGTCGATAGTCTGTTCCATGTCAAATTTCAAGATAGTTCTGACAACAATTCTATAGAAGAGAATGACAAACATTGACAATGAGATGTGCATGATGAATGTTGATGCAAATGTGGACGATATCAAATATTATGTGGGGACATCATACATCCTTGAGTCTTGAAACCCTCCCATACATCAAGGCATGTGTCTAGTCTAACCATGTCAAATTTTGACACATACAGGAACATATTGAAAAACATTCAATGTTGGCCCCATTCACTGCTCACTATTTGGGGTCGGTGCATGACATTTGTGGTGGGTGAATTGGAAGTTCCATGACATTTCAAGAGAGTTCCAAAAAATATTATACATATGGAAATGAAAAATGATGACAATGAGACATCCATTATGAACGTTGATGCAAACATGGATGATCTCAAAGATTATGTGGGGACATAAAAAATCCTTGAGTCTTGAAACCCTCCCATACTATTAAGGCATGTTCTATTCTGACCATGTCAAATTTCAATGCATACATGTATAATTTGAAGAAATTTCAACGTTGGCCCCATTCACTGCTCACTGTGCGAGGTAGATGCAAGATGACATTGATGATGGGTGTATTGGAAGTGCCATGACATTTCAAGAGAGTTCCGACAAATATATAGATGGAAATAATGAATGATGACAATGAGACATCCATTATATTTAACGTTGATACAAACATGGACGATCTCAAATATTTGTTGATTAAGGTTGGTTGTCATTGATGTCAACCCTTGAAGAAAGCCCGGTAGCACAAAGGTTTGGGTAATGGACCCAAGTTTGTTTGATGTAAAGATGACTTATTATTGTATTTTCATGGTTTATAATAAGTAGAAATGGATGAACTCCAAAGTGGTCCCATTATGGTGAAATCCCTCATGGGAAGATGCTTTGCGGATTGAGTTATCCTAGAAGTATGATTAGAGAACCCATGTTTATTTGTGGAATAATGAGATGAAGGTCAGTGAATTTGTCAGTGAAACTATCCTATATGGATAGTGCTTGTCATTCCATTTCTGGTGGCATGTGGAACGTCACATAACTCCTCACGGTTAGAGAGTTATGGCCATGAAAAGTTGGAGAACCCAGGTTTGGGTAATGGACCCAAGTTTGTTTGACGGATAATGGTACGAGTTTTGATATATTTGTAGGTAATACTATTATATATGGATATTACATTTCATTCCATTTCTGGTGGTATGTGGAATGTCACATAACTCCTCACGGTTTGAGAGTTATGGCCTTATGAAGTTGGAGTACCCTGATATGTCATCTAGAAGCCCCTAAAGGTCAAAGTAGTCAAAGTGGTTTAAGAGATTTTATAAGGTAAATAATAAAGTGAATTTATGAGTGTACTATAATTCAAATTTAATACAAATGAATTATTTAAATAATAAATTTAATGGAGAAATTAGAAGTGGGTTAACCCTAAAATAAGGAAAGTGGGCAAAGTGACCTAGAAGATGTTTTTAAGGAAGCTACTTGGAGAGTATAAATAAGAGGCAAGGATCTCTCATTTCAGATCACACTTGATCATATTGAATATCTATAGGTGTCTGAGGTAACCAAATTATATCTAAGCCGAATTTCTGAGGGAAGGTGAAGAAAAGAAGGTCGAAATTCAAGGAAGGATAAATTCTTTTGATGATGCTTTCTAAGGTATGTTATTTACATGTCATGTCACCATTTTCACAATAACTTTTTTTCTATAATTATTTAGACTGTGAGATTTCTATGAATTTGAGGAAACATATCCAAGTATCCATGGTAAAAAAATCATCTTGTGTTTCGTTGCATTTTTGGAGTTACACTCCGCGGAAAGTAGGGTTTGTGGCTAGTCCTAAAACTAGTCTAAAAAAGGTGTTTCGGGTGAAAACATCATAACTTATTCATAACAGATCCAAATTCAATAAGACCAAATGTGTTGGATATAGTATAGTCTTTAGTATCCCGTGTAACAGTTTCATATCAATTCAACAAATATTCCATGCGAGGCATGCTCTACAAGGTCGCTCTCTAGAATATGACATAATTTTACAAGGTATGCCATTTTTACTATAACTCCTTTTCTGAGAGGTTCCAAGTAGTGACACTTGGAGGAATTGCATAAAAAAAAACTGAATAACATTGTGTATCAGTTTCATATATTTATTAATTACAGTTACAAAGTTATGATTATTTCAAGTTAGGGTTGTTGACTAATCCAAAACTAGTCATGTGAGACTAAAGAAAAGTTTGATGAAAATGATAGTCTCTTGTTGTTAAAGTTAAGGAAGGTTTGAAAGAATGTGATCATATACACCAGGTCTATTATAGAGCTACAAATCAGATTTGGATGATGAAATTGATGAGGGATTTTGGTTGTGGTACATGTTGAGTACATGGTTGAGACAAGTAGTTGATGAGTTGGCACACATACAAGAGGTGTATAGTTGATGATGTTAGTACATATTGATGAGTCATAGTTGATAAGTAGTTGACACATGATTGGTACATACTTGGTACATGGTTGGTTGCACATGTTTATGGTATAGGTTTTTTGGTACAGGTTGGTTCATGGTTGATGCACTTGTTTATGGTACAGGTTAATTACCGGTTGAGGTACAGGTTGATGCATGGTTCAGGTTTATTGGTACAGGTTTACAATGGTATATCTCACAGTGATAGTGTGACAATGGTTCCATGATTCTACTTCTACTTCAAGGCAGTTGGACGGATCAAGGACAGGTGGTTGTAGCCACCTTCAAGTTGTAGCCATAGAACATAGGGGATTCTAGCCTCCTTCTGGTTGTAGCCAAAGAATTGGGGAGTTAGAGCTTCCCTTAGGTTCTAGCCTAAGAAACTAGGGGGTTGGAGCCTCCTTCCAGTTACAGCTGGAAAACAAAGGAAGTTGGTGCTTCCAATGAATGTAATTCTTCAAGACATATAAGAAAAATCATTCTGTGGTTTTCTCCCGCTTTGGGTTTCCACGTTAAACATTGGTGTACTGTGTATGTGTATGATTTTTCATTTGTTAATTGCTCATTATTGGATGATAATTCTACATTGATATAACACTTGGATTATTTGGTTTAAAAAGGATTTTAATTGCTCTATTATTGATTGACACCCCCTCTTAGTAATCCAACAATTGGTATCAGAGCAGGTTCCTTCAGAAATCAGTTTAACCATTGAAAGTTATATCATGGAGAGAAACAACTTGTATAAAAATGGAATACCATAGTTTGATGGACATAAGTATGCTTTTTGGAGCATAAGGATGAAGACATATATATAGGCACAGTGATTTGAAATTTGACAATCAATTGTAAATGGATACACAACACTAACAGTTCCACCAACAAATGACAAAGTAATGAAACTCGGTCAGAATAATTCCAAATCCACAAATGCACTTCTGAATGGTCTTGGTGAAACAATATTCACCAAAGTTTCACATTGTAAATCTGCTAAAGAGATTTGGGACAAGCTTCAAAATATTTATGAAGGAGATTCAAAAGTCAAAGAAACAAAGCTTCAAACTTACAGAGGTCAGTTCGAACAACTAAAGATGAAGGAAGATGAGAATATTGCAACCTACTTCTTACGAGTCGATGAAACATTGAATGCAATCATAGTATTGGGAGAAGAAATCGAAGAATTTTTAATTGTTAAAAAGGTACTAAGAACTCTTCCTATGAGATTTGAACCTAAGATATCAACACTAAAAGAAAGATTAGATCTAAACTCAATAAGCATGGACAAACTGCATGGAATCTTCACATCATATGAAATGAGAACTGAACAAGAAAATCTAGATGTAAAAGAAGCAACTTTCAAAGAATCCAAAAGATCAAAGCAAAAGGAAAAGAAATAAGAATAATGTAGCAACAAAAGTGACGTCTCGGAATATGATGAAGAAGTGGCCAACTTCGTCAAAAGATTGAACAAGGGAACTGACGGTAGGTATAGAGGTAAGCTTCCTTTAATTTGTTTTAATTGTGATGGTATTGGTCATTTTGCTAACAAATGTCCTCATAAGAAAAAGATAAATGATGAAGGTTACTCAAAAGTCAAAAAAACATATAAAGGCAAAAGAACTACAAAGAAAGTTTTCAAGAAAAGCTTATGCACCAAAGAAGACATCTCATCATTAGATGAAGATGAATTCAGTGACAGTGAGACAGGAAGAGTTCTATTCATGGCAGTAGAAGACTTTGATAAATAAGACTCCGAAGAAGAATATGAAGAAGTCGAAGAAGAAACTGAAGAGGCAGAAGTTGATTACCGAGAGAAATTTATGTGTTCCATAGAAGTTATCAGAAGAGAAAAGAAGAAAAACAAGAAACTACAAGCGAAACTAGACAAGAAAGAAGACACTCAAGAACTAAAACAAATGATCACAAATTTGAAGGATCAAATAGAAGAAGATAAAAGAATTGAAGAAGCACTCAAATAACAACTAGAAGAAAAGGACAAGATCATTGGAAATTTGAAAGAAGAGATTGTCACATAAAAAAGGATATTCAAAAGAAAAATGTGCAGAATAGTTCAAAATTTTTGGATGACATTATTAATAGTAAAAAATCTCATCTTGACAAGTTCGGACTTGGATACAATCAGACAGAAAAGGGATCAAGCTCCAAAACAACAGAGAAAGAAACATATCCAAAAAGCTATGCAGAAACAATCAAAGGGGATAGGAAGATATACAAGGAATATTATAGGGACACTCTGCCACCGAGAAGATTTAGATTTCAGAATCAACAACATATAGATAGGCCTCAAGAAGTAGAAGGATTCATAAGAGAACCTCCTTTTAGATGATATTCAACTCCCAGATATCAAACTATATTTTTTGGTTTATGTTATGCATGTAATAATTTTGGACATAAAGTTGTGAATTGCAAAGCTAACAATAGGAACATAAACAACTTTGAAAGTCATACAGAAAAGGGTTATCCATGAAGGCCTAGTGAAACACAGAGAAGAAGTTACAATAGGTTTGAATCTTTGAGCACTGAAGTGGAATGTTACAAATGTAACAACTTTAGACACATGGCCAAATATTGCAGAATGATAGTCCCTCCTAGAGAACCACAACAAAATAACAACAGTCATAGACAAGAACCTTAGAAAAGGACATGGATAAGAAAGCAGAATCAGTATAGCAATGAAGAATGCATACTTTCTCTACAAGCTAAGCATAATAAACATGGTTGGTATGTTGATAGTGGTTTTTCAAAACACATGACAGGTGATAGAGACAGTTTTCTTACATTAAGAAAAGAAAGAGATGGATCAGTCTCCTTCAGAAATGACGATTCGGCTAAAATCATTGGAAAAGACACAATCATAATTGGGAAGAAGAATACAAAGGCAGAAAATGTTCTAATAGTAGAATATATGAAACATAATCTTCTAAGTGTGAATCAAATGTGTGACCAAGGTCATAAAGTAACTTTTGATTCACAAAAGTGCGAGATAAGAAGAAAAGGTTCAGGAAAATTGATTGCTACAGATGCAAGAACTTCAAGCAACATATATGTGTTAAGAGAAATTGGAAATGAAAAGTGTTGTCTAGGAAAGGAAGATGAAAGTTGGCTATGGCACAAAAGAATGGGTCACATCCATTTTGATAACCCCTTCAAAGTCAGCAAAAGAGAAGCAGTAAGAGAAATTCCCCAGATCATGAAACCAACCAACACTTTATGCACGCATTGTCAACAAGGAAAGCAAACAGAGACTAGGTTCAAATCAAAGGAATATTCAACGACAAGACCACTGGAAATTGTGCACACTGATCTAGTTGGACCAATTACAACAAAAGGTTTAAAAGGTGAAAAATACTTTATGTTATTAGTTGACAATTGTACAAGAATGACTGCAGTTTGCTTTCTCAAGAATAAGTCAGAAGCTTTTGAAAAATTTAAGATCTACAAGGAAATGGTTGAAAATGAAATGGATTCAAAAATCAAATGCTTGAGATATGATAATGAAGGAGAGGTCACTTCAAAGAAATTTATGGACTACTGCAACAATCATGGAATAAAAAGGCAATTTTTCGTTGCTAGGACACCTCAATAAAATGGAGTTGTTGAAAGAAAGAACATGACAGTACAAGAAATGGCTCGAACAATGCTAATGGATTCCAAATTGACAGATATATTTTGGAAATAGGTAGTGCATACAACAATTCACATTCAAAACAGAGTAATGCTCAGAAATAACATTGACAAAACTCCCTATGAGCTATGGAAAGGAAGACCAACAAATGTGAAGCACTTTAGAGTTTTTGGAAGCAAATGCTACATCAAAAGAGATGATGGCAGAATGGGAAAGTTTGACTCTCGTGTGGATTACTTGTTGGTTACTCAAGTACAAGGAAAGCATACAAGTGTTACAATCTGATATTGAGCAAAGTTGTGGAAAGCATCAACATAACAATTAATGAAATAGGTAGACCAGAATCAAAGGAAGAAGAAAATGAATCAATGGAACATCTTTTTGAAAATGAAGCAAAAGATGAAAAAGAAGTAGAAGAGGAATATGAAGAGAATCTGACAGAATCATAAGAGAAAGTTCAACGAGTGTCTCTAAAGACACCTAGCCAACAAGTACAGAAGAATCATCCTTCAGATCAGATTATCGGAAACAAAGATGCAGGAGTTGAGACTAGAAGAAGAATCCATTCACCTGAACAAACACACCTTACACTCTTATCTACAATTGAACTAAACTGTTTTAAAGAAGTGAGCAAGGATGAATTTTGGAATAAGGCCATGGATGAAGAATTGGATCTGTNAATAATTTCAAAGGGATCATAACATTCCAATGGTTCCTATCCTATAAAAATCCTAGTTGGAGAAAAAAGAAGATTGCAAGTGGGCTCAAGGTAATCAAGGAAATTAGAGCAGCCTTTGGGTGGAATACCATGCCCACTAGGAGGGAAAAATAGAAAAACCCCACACCTAGTAGGAGCACGCAACATTGCTACAGTTGCAAGGTGCCTTGGGAACCTGATCATAGGTGTAGGGGTAAGGGTAAGAAGAATATTGTTGAGGTACGAGAGGACAGTAATGATGAGGCATGTGAGGATGGATCGATTGAGGCTTATCTGGGGTAGTCCGATGATGATAGTGACTCTTTCACAGAGGCTAGTGATAGTGACTCTACCTCAGAGGATAGTGATGTTGGACAACTGAGAGGGGGGGGGGGTGAATCAGTTGTTACCGTGCTTAAACAATTATGCTTCTTTTAAAAACTCTTTGCAGAAACACTGAATGATGATCACAATAATGCAGAGAAATAAACATAGGCACATTCAGCATCAGTCACATATATGAGAAACACAGAGACAGATATTTTCCAAGGAAACCCATACAGGGTAAAAACCTCTTTTTATTTATATGATACGTAATAATTACATTCTTTACATTATCATACATATGAGCACCAACTCATAATGAGGCTATAACCTCTGTTTAGCAAGATGCAACTTGCTGAGAGCACTAACTCTCTGTTTTCTCTAGCACCAACTAGAAGGAAGCACCGACTCCCTGGTTTCTCTAGCACCAACTAGAAGAAAGCACCAACTCCCTGGTTTCTCTAGCACCAACTAGAAGGAAGCACCAAATCCCTGGTTTCTCTAGCACCAACTAG
>JASDQU010012948.1:211935-225595 GCA_032191745.1 Picea mariana | reverse complement strand
GCTTAAAGAAGGTTATAGGTGACAAGATCCCAGTTCAAACCATATTGCCAGAACTTGATGAGGAAGGAAAAATCATATTGAAGCCTGAAGCCATCACTGACACAAGAATTCGTCAGCTGAGGAATAGATCCATTTCAGAGTATCTCATTAAATGGAGGAAACTACCGGTTGAAGATTCCACTTGGGAAGATGATTCTTTTATACAGAAGCATCCAGAGTTACTCAAGCGTTGCAGACAACACTTGTCTCAAGGGGAGGGGCATGTTAAGCCCTAATATTGGCTCATTGCCCCTTAATTAGGCATATTAGATTAATAATGTTATTTTATTTATGTCGGCTCAAGGCCATTAGTTGTAATTTAGATAAGTAATGTTATTTTAATTATGTTGGCTTTAGGCCATGATTTGTAATTATACCTCCTAGTCTCCTATATATACCAAGGAGACATTTTCATTTTGAATCATCTTTTACTTTAACATTTAAGGGCGGTAAAAGGAGGTTGCCCCCTCGAAGAGGATTATTATCTGAAATTATCTTTGTTTCAAGGCGTTGAGTACTTTTCCTGAGGTTTTTCCATGCTATATTGATGTTTGGTTCTTAACATTTCTCTTGGCATTTATGGTGTTTCTCTCATGGAAGGTTTACAACTAGGGTTTGATTATGAATTCTTCATGATATGTAAGTGAATTTTTCATGCAAAACTTCTTAAGTGAATGGTTGTAGGCTTAATTTCTTACATTTGCTATTATATTGCTATTATATTGTTGAATCTTGAAACCCTAGGTAGCAAGCACACTAGGAGGTCATTGCTATATGTCCCCATGCTTGAGAAATAATTTTAGCCATTGATAAAGGAAGATATAGCCTATTCGTTGCTACACTTATTCTCCCTTTTTCTGAGTTAGCTTTCAATTATAGGTTGAAGAGAGGAGACGTCCTAGGCCTTGTTAATTCTACACCTAGGGTTTTATCCTTCTAGGGTTTGAAAAGCCTTGCTCCTGCAACACTTTTCTCCTTTAGATCTGTACTTTGAAGCTAGCCATTTTTCCAAGTGTATTTAGAGAAAGAGGAAGGAGCATGAGGCCTTGCTTAAGAAACACCGGAATGAGCCTCCTTCCCTTAGGGTTTTGATTCTAGGGCTCTACCATTGCATCACTATAGATCCTAACCTTCTAGTCTTAAATTTTGAAATCCTCCTAAGATCGTTTTCCCTTACTTTGAATCCATTTACCCTAAGGCACTGATATTCTTTCCAACGTTGAGCTTGTAGTGTGTAAAATCATCTTTCAAACTTTCAAATTTTGAAACCCTAACTAACTCTAACGCCACTAACTAGGGCTGACGTCATACCTGACGTAGCAACCCTTCTAAATCAACAATTAATGATGATTTCAAGCATTCATTGAGCTATTGTTGATAAAATATATTGTTGGCTTGGTCATTTTGTGATAAATATTGATGAATTGGTGATTTGCATTGGCTAATTAGTAAAATGTTGACCTCATCTTATCTGTTTTATTGCTTGTTAAATGAAATCAGATAATCAAGAAGTACTAACCTTTTGAATTATAGCCTAGAAATATACATATAGTGATGTTATTGTCTTGTTCCGTGCAGGTGTTATCAACAAGGACTTCACTTCTTTATTGGCTTATTAGCCGGATTATCTGATACTGGTGGTAACCTGAGAGGAGGAAAAACCATACTTCTTGACCTTATATTCTTTGCCTCTTCAAACCCCAGGTTATCAGGGACGTCTCCCCTAGGCTAACCTCCCTAAAACAGAAAGATCCCCCCATCGAGGTGACATTGGGTGGGGTGTTTCATGTTACGCCAGTTTGACCCTTATCCTTTAGTCTTGTAAACCTAAAATACAAACTACACGATAACATGACCATTTAGGGAAGGTAGATGGTTTAGCACCAGATGAGGGTCAATGAATGAAATTTGGTCAATGGTTACTATGTTTCTATTGTAAGGGAAGTATATCACTCAAAAGAGAATGGACACAAAATCTCTCATAACGTAGACATATTCTCACCCGAGGAGCAAGTTAAAATCCAAGAATTCATGAACTACCATCACATCAATGTAGACTGTTTTTCTCCCAAAGTAACTAGAAACTTAGGAAGGATCCCTAAAGGTTTACTAACTATTATGTCAAATGTCAACATATTCAGATTCACGGGTTAAATATGCAGGGAACCAAAATATTGATAATCATTCACTAATAAAATGCTAACATAAGAACCTTCGTCTGTTATAGTGTTGTGAATATTCCCACCAGAATCCTGCACAATGATTTTAAAAGGCACATAAGAATGAAGACGTGGTTCTGTCAAATGATTCAAATCAATAGAAATCATTTGATTGCTTGAAGGGGTTGCCATCATGACGGGCAGAGTGAGATCGATTGATCATGGAATTGGATCGATCACTTTGGATACACTCTTCGGAGGAACAATTGGATTGATCTATGCCAAAAAAGGATCAACCACTTGGGGAGCACTCTTTGGATTAAGAGTGGGGTTGAGAAATGATGGAACTGGAACAACCACTTTGGAAGCACTCTTTAAGGGAGGAGTGGGATTGATCGACGAATGAAATAGATCAACCACTTTGGGTCCACTCTTCAGATCAAGAGTCTAGATGATCGATGACGAGACTAGATTAGCTCCTTGGGTTACTGGTTCAACTAAGGATGAAACCAGATTGACCACCTGATCAACTAGAATTACTAGGTATGGAATCGGATTGACCATTCCATCAACTAACGATGGGTTGTGAGATATATTATGATAACCAATTAAAAGTTAAATATTTTTCAAAAGATAAGAAGCCTCATCCATACGAGGGAAAAGGTGAGAGTGATGATCACCTTCACATAACCTACATGGAAATTTGATAGTTCTATTCTTATTTCCAAACTTAACATTATTAGTTGATGGGGTGTCACCAACATGTCTAGCAAGGGATGATGACGTGGAAGACCACATTTCTAAGACCTTGGGAAGACAATGAAAATCCCTCAGAAAATGGTCACCCTTACAAATCCTAAAAGGGAATCTGGGTTTAGGATTCTTCGTTTTAGACTTGTCAACTTTATCAACACTCCTAGTATGATTAATGATGGTTGGTTACTCTGATCCAACATGACCTGATGCGGTTGGAGGCTTGGTCTCTTTCTGATTCTTCTTCTTCTTATCCTTATATTTCTTCTTCTATTTACCATCCTAGCTACTTGCTTTAGAGTTTTTATTAGGCGAAGAAGGATAAAGGGAAGGAGACTTGATGCGTGATAAGGTGAAAGGTCAACATGATATTTATTTATGGGTTGCGTGCTTACATATGAAGCATTAGGTACATTCTAAGTACTGCAAAAATTTGATATCACTAGAGTGGGGATCAACCAAATCGTTAACCCAATGGTGAGTCCCGAAAGAATCAGTGTGGCAATGCATGTTGTACCAATGTTTCCAAAATAAAGAAAGGAGAAAGGTTCCCTAGGAAAAGGGGTTCCTCCATTTATACTCCTAGGAACTGAACACTGACTTGACCTAAGGTCCACTAGGGAAAACAAATAGCACATGATACAAATATAAGAATCAAACAATCAAACAAACCTTCCCACAGTGAAACAGCTAGTTGGTGATGAAATCCAACATCACAAGATCAATATGTGAAGGGGTTAGGATAGATCGAGTGGATCAGTTATGTTGGCGACTTGCTTAATGGACTTACATGTTGGTGCAAGTTCCAATATGGTTTTACCCATAGGTTTACCCTCCAAGGAGCCCGAGTGAGTTTGACCAACATCTGACCCAGGTATGGCGAATACTCCCCTTCACTGTCACCTCATGTATTAACCCTACATATATAGGCCACTAAGGTTACCAACTCGCAGTTAGCCTCAAGGAAAGTATAGTCGATAGTGAGGATCAAACATATGGGAAGGATAACAAGTTCCAAATTCTTCAAGAGCACTAAAGAAAAGTGTACCATAATACTATTGAGGACCATGAATGGATTCAAGATTCATGAAGCTCCAAGAACAAATGAAACTAACCATGGTTTCTCAGGAAGAACCCCCAATATACAATCTTTTCTCTACGTGGGTTAATCTTTGGAGGGGAAACCTTCACTTTTCTTCTGCACATGACCCTGTGTTTAACCTCGATGTGAGAGGGGGATCTCGTCTATGCTTATACATAAAATTGGATTTACCACTCCCTAGCACAAGATTCTATGTTTGTATGATGGCTTTGGAAAGTTATCCTCACAACTTATGCCAAATCCCTACACTTTAAGCTAATATAGGTGTGCTACCAGATAATATAAAGGTGTATGATTAATTTAATAAGTGCTTCATTTTAGGGTTGTTGTTTACTCAAGGGTGAAAAAGTGAAACTTTTGATTTTTTAGACTTGACTCCAAAAGAATGAAAAATAAAGAGATGCAAATGTTTTTCTTCAATGAATCCTACAGACAGGGTGGAGAGGAGGTTTAACTTTGTTTAATAAAAACACCCAATTCCCAAATGAAATTTTCTAAATGCAATCTACTACACTACGCAAAATAAATAATACAACTATCTTCTTTGCTTGATTATAATATATAAATAAAGTAGATGCAAATCCTTTAACGCTTCATTACATTCAATCAAAATGAAAGAATCGAATGCAAATACAAAATACATGAAGAAAAAAGGATTTCAAACAAAGCATGCACTCATACGTTAACAAGAACTGAAATAAACAAGTATGATAACTCACTCAATCAAGTACTTGACATTCAACGAGCATTCAAGGAATACAATAAAGTTCAGAGAAGAATGCAAAAATTGATAGGGAGAAAGAGGAATCACTCAACTTTCTAGACAAAAAGAGAATAAAGAAAGAGAAATTAAAGCTAGGTTGTGGTAAGCATACAGTCTCAAATAATTCAAAGAGGAAATATTTGAAGAGTAACTTAATACCAACAAACCTTTGCAAACCTTTTCAATCAGTCAAATAACCAGACGCTTTGCAAGATCCAGAGGAAACCAAGAAGAAAAAAGGTGAATGAATATCGCAATTTGGAAAAGGTTTCAAGCTCAAAAAAGACAACTAAAAGAGTTATAAGGAGCCATATCCTCAACCTAAACAAAGTCACAAGAAAAAGTATAGACTCTTGGAAAAAGAACTACCACAAAGGGCTGAGAAAAGCAGGGAAGATTCTCTTTGATATGCTAAAAACAAGAGAGTAGTGCTCCCTAAAACAAATATACAGAGTGTTATAGTGCTCCCAAAGAGACCATTGAGGAGCATTGATCAGATAACCAACTCCCTGGTAGCCACTCTAGGGGAGCGCTAGTCCTGTAGATGCTTGAAAATATGCATAAAAAACTAAAAAAATCAACAAAGACTAGCTTGGTAACTATGACTACTGCTTGATAAAATAGAGGGAAGAGGGAAGGCTAAGAAAACAATCAACCAAACAATATCAAACTAGGAAAAGGTTCAAATGATCCAAGGAAAGAAGAGATAATGTCAATCCCCAGTGGAGTCGCCAATTTATGTTACAAAAATATTCTTCTACCGACAGGTGAACTTTCCCTTGGATTATAGACCCTTAATACTGAGAAAAATTATACAGGTGCACATTAACATCCTTTTGAATTCAGTTCGATCAATCAGAAAGAGAGAAGGAGAAAGAGTGTGATGCACCTTGTTTTGAAGTTTATCGTTGCTTATTCCAATTTGAGCTTGATCTCCAAACTCCTTATTAAAAATTGATACCTGAATTAGAAAGAAAAGAGAAACAAATAACTCTTACTCTACAAGATTATATCAAACAAATTCATCTACAAAGATTGAAGCAATAATAGAAAATAACATGCAAGAATAGACAAGATTGAATGAAATAGTCCAAGTATATTCAAATGAGAACCCAAAGAGAATAATTACATACCACGATTGATGCAGTTGTAACATCTTCCCCAAGATCCCCTCATCCATCCCTTGCATGACTCTACCAAGATCATAAGTTTGATATTTGAGAGCTTCCTCCTCTTCACCTTGGAAGCCCTCAATATATAGACATGAGAGTCCCAACAACCATGAGAAAATGAGGGGTGTGGTTGACGATATGTCTCCTTGAGTCTTGGATTATATCCAAAAGTGAATCCCAACCATGAGGGTTGAACAAAAATAACTCAATCTCAAAGAGTTGGCCCATAGATTAAGGTGGGGGAGATCCCCCCTTTCTCTCAATAATATCCACACTCCCCCCTAGTGAGAGACATAACATTGATCCTAGATAAGATCTCCCCTATAGTTGTAGAGGGGGCATTATCTGTGCACCCAAATTATGGACAAGTGGGCGCATACTTTCATAAATTCTCAAAAAAGGGTAAAACATTCCAAGGAAAAAGTGTGTTTTGACCTAGAAATGATGGTTTTCCTCCTCTGATATGAATTAGGGGTCATGAAAAATTATTTTAATGGAATCAAGGGGTCGCAACACCTCACAAAGTGAATGTGACACATGATAATTTTCATACGACACTTGCAACAATGAATGTGACATTTACTGAGGTGCATACATCACTTTGCGACATTTGCAACACGTAGGGTGCAAAACAAAAATGTGGTATTTTTATGTGTAACACCCACCTATGACAAAGATACGTAATGCATTGTGTATGGATGTCAATAGTGGAATCATCACATTATGGGGAAGAAAATGATCATCCAAAATGATCAAAGTCCTTTGCAATTCATTCAAACGCAAGGAACGTTACAGAATGATCACCATCTGAAGTGGTCCATGTATCTACAACAATTCCACTTGAATATCAAGTACAAGAAGGGAAACACCAACCATGTCATAGATTACCTCAATTGAACCTAGATGGATGTGCTAACCACAATTCTTAACTCATGTGGACATGACACATGCAGATGGACAAAATTATACAATAATGACTTTGACTTTGCTACTATTTATCAGACATTGAGCATAAGAAAAATAGTTACATACTTTCATCTTTAGTATGGATTGTTATGCCATATGATCCATATCTTTGTTCCTTCAAGCGATCATGTAAAGATGATATTGGAAGATCATTATTGTTGGGAAAAATGGCATTTTTGTGTAGAAAAGACAGTGGTAGTACTGCAAAAGTATTTTATTGGTTGAAGCTTCAACTAGATGTTCACAAGTACATCAAGTCCTACACTTCCTACACCATTTCCAAGCTCATGATCAAGAAACAAGGGATATACACCCCTCTTCCTATAACTAATAATCCTTGGGATTTCATATTCATGGAATACATGTCCATTTTTCCTCGAACAAGCATGTGAATGACTATGTCTTCACGTTCGTTGATCGATTCTAGAAGATGGTAGTTTTTTCACCCTACAAGAAGATCATCATATTCAAGGCCACCACCAAGATCTTATTTACATATGTTTGGGTTCATTTTGGGCTCCCAAGAACTATTATCTATGATCGATATAGTAGGTTCCTGAGCACATTTTGTTCCATCCTATGGTCGATCATGGACACCAAGATGACCAAATCGACTTCCTTCCACCCACAAAATGATGGAAAAGTAGAGGTAGTCAACTTGATGATTTTCCATATCCTTGGGATTTATAATTCCAAACATCCATGCACATGGGATGGAAGTATTACGTATGTTCAACATAGCTACAACAGACCCCTCCAAATCTCTATTGGACACAACCCTTTTCAAGTGTTCATGGGGTTCCAACCATTGGCCCCCATTGACATACCTCTTCCCATTGCATCCACATAAGGATATTCCTCCAATTATTAGACCGAGGTTTATTGAGAAACCAAACCTGTTGATCACATCGAATGCATCCAAATAAAAATTCATGATATTGTGTAGAAATCCAATGCCAAGTACAAGCAATGCCATAATCAACATCGAGTACCACACAAATTTTAGGTGGGAGATAAGGTGTGGTTTTATTTGTAGAAAGAATGCCTAAGAGGACCCCATCATAAGATACAACCACTCCTATACAATCCTTAAACAATCACCAAGGTTTTGGGTGAGAACTCTTTTGAATTAAGTTTTCCTCCTTTCCTTGGCTTGCACCCAATATTTAATTTGGAATTGATTTGACCATATTTTCCACCTCTCCTAGACACTTCAGACGGGGATGGGCAGTTGGCCCCTACAGAGATCAATACAGCCTACATGAAACAAGTGATATTTGATTGGATCATGGAAACCAAGACAAAGGACACTCGCTAGTATAAGATCCAACTCTATCGGGTTGTCAAAACAGGGCATTTTATTCATCATTGAAAATGACTCACTAGGAGTCAGATTCAACAAAATTTTCCCCATCTAATGCAATAAATTGATGTAATGGATAGCATTTATTCCTGAGGGGGGATGAATGATCCTTATGGAAATTTGTGTCCATTCACCTATTCCACCGGTTCAAACTACAATTTTCCATCCTGGCATATTTTCTACAGTTTTTCGGGTCCCAAATTCCTGGGGTTGTTTTCTAAGTTTGTTGAACCTGGTTTGTTTGTGCTACTTACACATGTTTATGACAACAGTATATTATAGAATGAGATTTTTAGTCACCTGAAGTTCGTGTACATGCAACAATTTAGCAAAAAAGGGATGGTCAGCAGATAACTAAAAATCCATTTCCAAAGGGGTTTGTGAAGGATGTGTTCTTAGCGAGCACCCTCAAGATAATTTCAAGAAGGGTAAGGGTCAAAAGGCCTCCTCTCAATAGATTTGATTCACATTCATCTCATGGTTCCATTCCCACATCCATCTATGAATAATTCAAGGTACATTCTCACATATTTGTATGATTACTCATGTTATTCTTGGGTATTTTTTTATCAAAAAAAATTGCGAGGTATTTGAGCATCTCAAAGAGTTCAAAGAACTTGTTGAGACCAAATTAGTGAGTAAGATCAAATAAATTCATACAAATAATGCGGGGGAGTATGTAAATAGATATGTTCAAAATATTTTTCTTAAGGTTGTGATACAGTTGTGACACAAAATACCATATAATCCGTAGCAGAATGGGGTTGTTGAGTAGAAAAACAGTTCTCTCAAAGAGATGGCCTCTTTCATATTGCATGGAATATCACTCCCTCCAAAGATTTTGGATGAGGCACTTAAATATGCCAATAATATTCATAATATATCCCCTGACATATCTATTAATGACATGACTCCTTTCAAGGCTTCGAGCAACAAAAACCAAGAATTCACCTATTTCTATGTCTTTGACTCAAGTGCATGGGAGAAGATTCCCTCTAAAAAGAGGAAATCACTTGAGCCTCAAAGTAATGTATGTATATTTGTTGGATAAACATATGATGTGAAGGGATACATACTCAGTTATCCCTCTCTTTACCATCTCATCATTGAGCATAGTGTTCATTTTGAGGAAAGTCTCTCATGTGATCCACATGAGCTGCATGCAGGTACTTTTGTCCTTCCACTAGTTCGATATGATGAGTGTACACATTCAAAGTCTACTTTAGATCTAAGTTTTGATACAAAGTCATAATATTTATAAAATGCATATGCTTAGTCAATACATATATATTAGGAGCCACAAAAGAGGCCCAAGTGGGCACAAACCAGTCTTCAAGATCCAAGAGATCTTGTTGGGGATCCAGCGGATCTCAAGAGGGCTTTATCTCAGTTCTAGGATCCCCCTAATGTACTAAGGACCACTAAGACCATGATACGTATGCATTTTTATGTGAATTAGTATTCAAACCCAAATAATTATGGTGACGATGAAAGAAATCCCTTTTGGGAATCGACCATGCAGGAGGAGTACACCTCCTTGCTCGAGAACTAAACTAAGGATCTAGTTTTGCTTCCTTTAGGAGGGAATATTGTCATATGCAGATGGGTCTATAGGAGCAAGAGTGCAACTAGTGGAAAATTTAGAAGATACAAGGCAAGGTTGTTTTCCAAAGGTTTTCATCAAGTTCATGGCACAAACTACAATGAATCATTCTCTCCAGTAGAAAATATGGACTCCATTAATTTGGCCCTTGCTATTGTGGCAGCTCGAGGATGGGAAGTGCATCATATGGATGTGAAGACTCTATTTCTTCGTGGATATATATCAATGTATATTTACATGGATAAACCACTTGGATTCATATAGGATTCATATTTGGTTTGTAGTATCAAGAAGTATCTCTATGGTCTCAAGAAATAACTTACAGCATGGTACGCCCAGATGGACTCCTACCTACTGTCTCGGAATTTTGTGAGATGGAAATCTCATCCAAATTTATACATGCTTGGGACTAATGATTTAATTTTTATTCTAGTTATTTGTGTGGTTGATCTTTTGATCAGTGGCTTATTGAATTTTTCAATTATTGCAATGAAGAGGATTTTTCATGACATGTTTTGATGATGGACATGGGTCCACCGCATTATTTCCTTGGTATCAAGATTAGTCAGGACACTTCATGCAACAATATATCTCAATCCAAGTATGTTCAAGATCTCATGGAGTTATTTTACATGATAAAATACAAGTATACCCCTACCCCCTTCCTATCCTAGGTGATACTTGAGGATGGCAGGGATACTCAACTGGCTTACAACACTTTGTACAAACAACTAGTGGGGGGGTTTTGTATCTCTCCCACACCCGAACAAACATATCATATGAAGTGGGAGAAGTCTCCAAGTACATGAAGGAGCCACATCAGTTACACTGGAAGGCTGCAAAGCATATCCTTTAGTATGTTGACGGCACCATCAACAATGAGATTCATTATGCATCAGGATATGCATTGGATCTCATAGGATTCCTAGATTTTGATTGGCCAGGAAAAAATACTAATCATAAGTCTAGATATGGATACATTCTCAGTTTGGGTTCAGGTCCTATCTCTTGGTTGATCAAGAAGAAATATTCTATTTTTTTATCTTCAACTAAGGCTCAGTATAGAGGAGTAGTTAACATCACCATCTAGGTATTATGGCTACAAAAATTCCTTACCCAGTTGGGAATCATGTTCCACAGACCGACTGCCATTTGGTGTGACAACCAAAGTTATCTCAAGTTTTTCATAGAGCTAGTGTATTGACACCAAACAAAGCATATCAAGATCCATATGCACTACATCAGAGATCTAGTCCATGAGAGGATCATCAACTTTCATTTACGTTGTTCCTTTGAACAGACCATTGACATCTTTGCTAATACCTTCACTAGGTAGAAGTTTCACTCTCTTTGTGATTGTCTTGGAGTGAGAGACAAAATTTCTTAGCAACTATCTTTTATTCTTTTGATGCATTGTACCTTGAGGGGGGGCAAGTTTCCCATGAGGTTTTCCCTCTTTCCTCACTTTATCTTCAATGTTCATTAGTTGCAATGTTCATGGGTACCTAACATGGCCTTAGTTTTCGGGACCCATTATTTATTACCCCATAGTAGTTTTCAAGGTGCGTGTTGGAGATATTACACACACCTAGGATATTTTTCATTATTTTCCTATGTTTATTAGTCATTATAGAGGGTCTCCTATTTTTTAGGAACCTCTCCTACATTATAAGACAATGTTCCCTTTAGTTTAAAGTCAGTTGCACTTAGTTATATTAGTGGAAGTCACTCATTCATGGAAACCTTGGTTTTATGACCAATAGTTCCATGTTTTTATCTCACTTCCACACATCTGACTCAGTTAAATAAAGACTACATGACTAGTTAAATAGGACTAGGTGGCAGTTAACTCCGATAATTATCTGTGTGTGTCCAAATCTCTCTTGACCACCACTATGGTGCATTGGCTTCTCTTCTAGTGTGAATTATTTGAGCTATACATTGTATATCAAGTATAAATTATCATTCATTTTTTTGGTTAATACAATTCTATTCTTTTGTCTCCAATTTTTCTCTTGTCTTCTCACTTTTGCAATTTGTGTTCATTCTTTCGATAGCTACATCACTTGTGCAGGTACTCACCTCATTCTACAATTGATATATTTGATGTTGTATTAATGTTGTGCATTGTAGGGCATATTTTCAATGTTCATCTAGTTCATTGATCCAAAGGAGTCTCTGTTTATGAGCTTTAGTTAGGTCTATTCCAAGTTGTATGGATGTTTTCAATGCTTGGATCACTGTTTCAGTTGGAAAAAATACTCTATTTCCATACACCAATCCATATGGGTTGTAGACAATAGTATTTCTCCATGTTGTCATGTAGGCCCATAGAGCTTCGAGTAGTCTTTCATCCTTGTCCTTGAGGTGTAATATGACAATCTTGGTGATGATGGCCTCAAGGATTTTGTTTGTCCCTTTTATTTGTTCGTTGTGCTACGAGTGATATGGTGTGGTAACCCTATGTTTGATGTTGTATTTTTCCATCAATTCTATGATTATCCTAGAAGTGAATTATGTTCCTCCATCACTAATGATCTCCCAAGGTATCCCAAATATGTTGAATATTTCTTTGTGGAGAAATCCTACTATTTCTTGTTATGTCACAGTCGAGAGTGCTTTGGCTTCCATTCATTTTTTGACTTAATTTGTAAATACTAGGATGTAGGAGTTATGATGGGAAAAAGGATTGATCAGCCCCACAATGTCTTGGGCCCATATTTATCGAAGCGTTCTAATACCAATTGTTGCTAAAATGGAATTTGGTTTGATTGCACCAATCTTTTCATTCACTAGCAACTATCATACCTTTTTACATATTCCTTGGCATATTTGAAGATAGTGGACCAATTGTACCTTTGGTGAAGTACCTTGTACTTGGTCCTCTTTCCTGCAAAGTGGCTTCCACATGGGTTGTCATGCCAGGATTTCAAGAGCTCATGGATCTCATCTTGTCATACGCATATTCTAATAATGAGATCCAATCTTGTGTGGAAGAGGCAATAGTTGGTCCATGAGAATCTCCATTTTTTTTTTATGATCTTCTATCACTCTTTTGGATACAAATGACGTGGTACTCTACCTATAACCACGTAATTAGAAATATCTACAAACTAAGGGGAGTTAGTAGAAACCGTAAATAGGTGCTCATAAGGAAAATAATCTTTTACAGGTGGCTCATTTTTATTAGATGTGAGTCTTGAAATAAAATCAACCACTACAACAATATTACAAACTTAACGAGAACTGTGACCTCAAAACGAGAAATCTAACCCTTAAAACCCATATATTTGCAAAACAAAAACACGAAAATCAACCCCGTTAGAAAAAATGGTGTGACCACTAGCACCATGTTTTCTAAAGGGGTTAAAATTACACCATTTTTTAAGCATGACCTTCAAAACTCATAGAGTTGCTCAAAAAAACATTAAAATCAACACATAAATCAAAGAGTGATGCTCCCTAAAACAAAAAGTTTTTTTGTAAACATTAAAATTATAGCGATTTATGACATATTTGAAATTGTGGCATTGACAACAAATTCCTATGCAAATAAAAAACCCAAAATTCAACCCCAAATGGTCACTTGAAAATTTGTTTACAATGTTTTTTTTTTTCAAAATTTACATTAAAAAAAATAGAAAGGGGAAAATCTTTGCAATTGTTTTTTTTTAAATGAAAAAAAAAGACACATTTAAAAAACTATATTCAAAACAAATGTAAAATAAAAAATAATTAAA
>JASDQU010012948.1:189128-200307 GCA_032191745.1 Picea mariana | reverse complement strand
CCTACTCATCTTCACGCAACCAACTAATGCATAATTGTAGTAAGAAACATTTAAGCCCAACCAAAGCAGGTCCCAAACAACACTCTCTCCATGGTCATCTCTTGACCACCTAAAACTCAATGAGGACCATACTAACCCTTCACTCATATCATGCCAACAATAATATCCCAAGTCTCTAATTACTCAATATAATCTATCTTGATAGTTGATTCATGAAACCTACAACCATCTTGGTAGTAGATCACCGATAACTATTCCATTGGATTATCCCATGGCCTCATTGGTAAATTGTTTCCCACAACTCCATATATGGGAAAGTTTGTCCTTAAGTATAGATCCTATAAGGATATCTCCACTCACTCATCCTACTTAACAAACACCTCTGCACATCCACATTCCATTACTCAATGATCTTTGACACTAATGTATCCCCTACTAATGTCAAGGTGTTCTCAAGGACCTTGAGAAACCTCCACCTCACCAGTAGTTGTTCAACAACTTGATCCCCCTTTATTTGTTCTCATAGGATTGCAAAGTCTTTGCTTATCTTATCAAGTGGATCCTCACGATTGTTTTAATTTCATCACCAAACAACCTCAATTAGCTTCAATGCATGTACATTAGACATTTTATATGTCTCTATCATGCACCTATTCTCCAAATAGATGAACTTTCAATGTACACATATTCATTTAGTAGGTATGCTCTCATTACACACCAATTTATTCAACGAGTACATTTCTAGTTGAATATGTGCATGAGAAGCATGACTGCAAGGCCATATTTTGTGTTTTCCATATATAAAGTATCTTGAAAATTGTGCACCTAGATAAAAATATTGCAAGGCTCCCATCAAGCCCATAAAACCCAACTAGAAAATGAAACAAACAAAAATAAAGAAGAGGTTTACATATATAACTTGGAACTTACATAACTAAAATTTGGTTATCGAAATGAAATATATGTTCTTTGGAAAAGGTGGACCTCATGATTAACTTGAAATTAACTAAGTATAAATGATTTTCAAACTTGGGGGTCTTAGCCTATTTTTAAACTTTTCTAGAATTTATTTTTCTCTCTTTTGCATCATGCTAGCTTCTTTTACAAATCATTTATGCTATTATATTTATTTTCTTCGGTCCTTCTTCATTATGAGCTTAATTTATTATCATTAGTCACTTCATCATAATTCCCTTGTTTCTATTGAAGTTCAAATGCATGAAAATTGGGTTCGAAATATTTGGTTTTATGTTGCGCTTGCATAGATGGTTTTATTTTCAAAATCACTTTTAACAATGGTATTATTTGCATCTGTTCAATTAATTTATGGGAACGCTAGTTTTGTTGCACCGCTATTTTTTAACTCGACGCTATTACTATAGATATGCTTCTTCAAACTAGCATATATGTAATATACCCCATCAACGTAAAAATTTCCCTCCATGGGTTCACATTGATTAGTACACTTCTTAATTCAGGAATCCATGCTTTGTATCCCCTTAAGTATCAAGAGTTCATATACTCTATGACTTGGAGTTGAGTTGCATGCTTCTTCTCCTTCAAACCATTAACCATTTCCCTTAGACTCCCTCATATTTTTATTGGCATTATCAAGTTACACTGAACTTTATGTTGTCAATCCATTGTCTCATCCATATCGTGAATATCATTTACAATATTTTTTCATCATTTATATACCCTCAAGGATATTTTCATTAGTCCCCACTCCTTGGTCACCTCCACTTGTTATCATTCTCTTTGAATTGATTCATATAGTTATTTTTTAGTCTCTCATCTCCTTGCATGTACCACTATCTCAAATTATTGTATTCTTAATTGGAAACCATAAATGTGCTCACTATCACATTTGTGAACATACATAATCTCCCTTGCCATCATCCCTGATCAACTTGTTCGGAGCACTCTACAATGAGTCAACTCTAAAATCTCTACATTTTAGTCTTCCATAATATTTTATTAGTTATTTATTCAACTAAATGTTCATCATTTGGGTTACATCTCCCTATTCATCCCCTATTAATATACTAAATGTTTTCATCATCGCCCTCCCCCATTCTAGTGGGCCTATACTTGGACTTATTCCCATGTTATGAGGTCAGCCTTGTTATTATGAATTTAAAAAAAGGAATCGTTAAGTCCATCAATATTTTTCTCTCTCAACCATCTTAGTATTAGTCCTAGTCATTCCTCTTCATTATCCTTGTATCAACCCTCATGATAAAATACAAATGTTCCCTCATACTTTATTTTTAGTGTATCTTCTCCTATCCAGACAGATATTTATATTTTAAGGATTTGATCTAGAGGTAGTATGTACCTTGGCCTCATCTACCTGATTGATGGGTTACCTCTGACTAGGCAAGATAAACCCTCATTTCCCCTTGACTTAGTTATTTCTCACATGCTCGACATTTATTCAGTATCACAATGTGAAGAATCATATAGTTTGGTTGGTTCCAATATCTTAGTTTGGTCAAAGAACTTGAACACCCTTGACTTTTTTCACATAGTTTTTGTCTATTTGGGAGATTAATATTCCACATATTTTTATTATGTTTGGGTTGCATTGGAAAAAATTATACAACTTCAGTTGCATTTATCTTTATCTATTTCGATTTGTTTAGATTGGGCCACCTGTGATTAACTTTATTTTAGATAGTTCTTTCCATATCTTGATCCCATCGTTATAACATTATTTAGACCTCATAGAGCATCTAATTCCTTGTTGACTAGGACATTATCATTTGCATGTATTTTCTCCCAAAAATCACACATTATATAAAAAAAATTATCATATACATGCTCTTATCCTTTAAGAAATAAGCATATATATGCACGTTTACACCAAGAAAGTGTGTATCCATTCCAAAAATTGAAAAAATAAAATAAATGGATGATAATTTCAGACTCTTGATAAAGATTAATGAGATCTAAATACTTTCACATAATTCAATTACCAAAAAACTCAACCAAACTTTAAGAGTATAAATTGGGTTCAAATGTTGGATAAGGGACCCTCATATTTGCACCCTTATGCTAGAGAATTTACTAGAGATCTTATAAGATACTTATTGACTATTTCCCTTCATCCCAAATCCCCATAATTATGAACGCTTATTTATTTTTAGAGTTGGGACCTAAATCATTGATATTTTCGCATTCCATGTAACAAGAATCCTAAATAGAAGTTGCATTCCTTAAGTGATCTAAGCTAGAGAAAACTAGATTCTTGTGACAAATCTCTCAATGGAAAATTCAAGTATTATATTGTTGTTATATTTTGATTTAATAGAAATATATCACCGCACTCCACGCCCCACCAAAAAAAAATAATCGATGTGAATTTCTTTTGTTCATCATTGTTGATCACAATATTTAGGGAGGAATTGGTTCCCTAATATTAATTAAGATTATTTAGCTATAGGTAGTTGTTTAGGTTTTCATATGCCTATCATTACTCATTCATATAGTTTATTATTTGAGTAAAGTTGTGTTTCTCACTATGTGCATATTTGAAGGGAGGCTCAAAGCATTTGGAGTATTCATGGATCTTTCAAGGACACATTTGAAATACAACAAAGGGGTTATCCATATAGCCACATGTATCCTTCTTCATATATTTTCATTTACATTCACATACATAATTCATCTAGAACTTTAGTTGCAATGTATTTTATATATTATGCCCATGACCTAATTTTAATCATAGGGGGTTATTCCCTATCACATAAATGGTGACTCCACTGGGGAGAACTCTATGATTTCTTCCTTTTTAAAGTTTACTCTCTCTATTTTTCAGTCTTAAAATTTAAATGGGTTAGATATATTTATCTTCTTCCTTTCCTTTCATATCTTATTATATGTTAAAAAAGAAAAGGTTTCATACATTTAATTGGATTTATACTCACCTAATATTTAGGGAAAGAAGTGTATGTACATGTATTTACTTCAATAAAATAATTTTGATACACATTTTTCCTTAAGTAAAAGAATGAGGAACTCTCATTTCCTCCTATATATAAATGTATACTTATTTTTTCCATTTTTACTTGGTGTTTTAACTTTCCAAACCTTTTTGTTTGCAACATTTGAAGGGTGTGCTCTACATTCATAAGGAATTAGCATCATCATAGTTCTTGGAATTTTCATTTTGGTTTTAAAAGGAAAGAAAAAAAAAAAACATTTTATGTTTTAGGTGCATTTTTAGTAGTGTAGTATAATTTCATTTCTTTCCATTATTTTTTTTTTATAAGATTGCATTAATTTGAAAATGAAAAAGAAAATTTCATTTTCTCAATTTATTATGTTATAACTTTTAAGACATTTGTTATATCTCTTAAGTTATTTGTTGTTCAAAATTTATGGAAAGAATGCATGATTCATAGAAGGATTAGCATAAATGTTAAAATTCATTAGTATTTTTATTATTCATAGCATTCTTTGAGTCTTCAAAACATCACAAGTTTCACTCTCAGCTTCCTTGAGTAAAGAACAGATTTGAAAATAAACAATTAACATTTAAAATAAACTAGACTTTTTCTTTATAGCAAACCCACATAGTTTAGGTGTAGAGCATTGGTCTAGATTCGATAGTAAACTCTTGAAGAATAAAAAAATGAAACTATAACTACTAAGGAGTGAAAAAACATTAGGATTAGAATATGTTTGTAAGAAATCATTCCTATTATGCACTTCAAGCATGAGGTTAAAGTTGATCAAGTATTGAGATTATCCCCTCTTGTTTGTTTACTGGCTCTAGGACCGAGTCTTAGTTCTCTATCCATATGTAGAAACCTAACCCATGACTATTATGTCTAAGTTCTAGTTGAAAAGTGATAATATTAGTGGTCTTTCTTTACATTTTAACCTAGTTGAATGAAAGTGGGAAGTGCATGTGGTACCCGAGATATATTCTTAACATCCATTTTATCTCCCCTAGATGGTTCCCATATTCATGAGGATACTTGAACATCGGGTAATTGTTACATGAGAGTTAACATAATCGTGTCTCGCACCTTTGTTAGTTGGAATTGGGTCTGAACCATCATAAGCTATTCACTAATTTAATTTTAGGTCCTAACCACCTTGGATTAATCTTTCAGAGAATAGTATTCTTGTTTTTTTCTTCTGATGAAATTCTTAGTTGAGTCCTTTGTGATTAAACAGTAGATATCCTTACATTGTGATTGAATTTTTTTTTATTACTTCAGTTTAAAATGGTTGATCAATCACTACATCTATCTCAAAGGACTAGAGGTCTCCCTCAAAAAATCATGAATCCACCTCCTACGAAGTGAAGGTTGAATGATCTTATCCCATAGATAAATGAGTTAATACCTTGAACAATCCTGTAAGGGAAGAATAACTTCAAGAAGATCCTAACTCTAAAAGATTGTTGGCCAAATGGAAATTTAAGAAATTTGAATGAAAATATAAGTGCACATACTATAAAGGTTCCATCCCCTCCCCAGTGTTAATCCCTAACTTTGTTAATGACTGTTGAGTTATTCTCTTCCATACCCTATCTATCCCTAGAATTATTTTGCACTTTGATTTCTATGCTTCTGTGGTGTTAAATTGAGATTGCATTTGTATGGTGTTTCTTTATTACCATGTTTTACTTTGATTAAAGTAGAATTAGATGGCTTAGAATCTCTCCATCAAATCACAAGTCCTTTTCTCTTTTTAAATTTGAATTCCAGCTTATGAAAAAGGGTGCTACAAGAATAGCACTATTCTTGTAGCGCTAGGAACAGTTATAAATTTTCATGTGCCACTTCACGAAATCATGTCAGAAGACACCCACTATCTTATCCTAAATGCCATCATGATTGATGATTAAATATTTAATTGTGTCTTCAATATTATACTCACTTGAAGAGATTGGGATTGTATTCATCCATCCTGAAATCATATCACAAGTTTGTTGGTTTCATAGCATGATGGCCAATAGATTACACCTGAGACTTTCATTATATTTGGTTTTAGTTTATACAAACTTTGAATGTCACCAACCTCTTCAAAAACATTTTCAGAAGATCTATAGTTGTTGCTGACAAAATCCCTAGACAAACTCTGAAATTGAGTGATCTACATTATGGAACCTAAGAAAAGTGGCCAAGTTACCCAACTAGAACCATAGGGCTTTGGATTGCATGAGGCTTATCCATAACTTTAACAAAAATTCATAGAAGCGAAAAACAGAGGTAGAGTTGGACAATCATTTGCTTGTTCCAAAAGACGAGCCTAAAGACAATAGAGGAATCCAGCTCAGAGGGTCTAATAAGTAGCAACTCGGACCATCAAAACCAAAAAAAGAGGATCCTGAACACTTCAAATAAATAAATCCAAATTTATTCATTGATTTGAATAAGTCTGCACTTGAGGCAAGCTCTGAAAAATGTAGAAAATAAGAAGGGAAGAAATCAATACAGAAAATACTTTGTTTTTTCCATGTTTTAGTATTTATCTTGAAGAGTAGTTTATGAAAATATGGAGATGAATTATTTGAAACCAAAAGAGGTTTTTTTTGGGAACGGTCCCCTTCACCAAAACCTCTCCTGGTTTTTACACAACTATCACATTTTAAAAGGTTCGAATATATCCTTGAGGCCTATTTTTTAGAGATTTCACAATAAATGATTTCATGTTTTAGTGACCAATTTTTGGCGAGGTTTCAAAGAAGATGGAGATGAATTTTTGGAAACCAAAATATTGTTTTTTTGGGAATGGGCCCCTTCACAAAAAAATCTCTCTTTTTTTACAAAACTATCACAGTTTGGAAGATACAAAGAGATTTTTGGACCCTATTTTTCAGCAATTTGCCAGATTTATTTTCCTAAAAAATCTCATGGACAACAATTGATAACACACCTAATTAATTCGACTTGCAGATCATATATGATCGTCTCGTTGATTATTTGAAACATGAAACTAAATATAGATGAAGAGGTTTCCAGATCCATTTCTTTTGGATCTTGGTAAATATGTATTATTTCTATATAAACAAGGTAGAAGTAGAAGTGAAGGGGGGGAAGGTTGGGAACCATTAACCAGTTTTGAAGAACACTCTATTGTAAAAAAAACTATACATTTCAATTGGCACCAAATGTAAAGAAAATATGATGGTTAGATTTCTAATTCTTTTCTATTTTTATATATTTTTCCTACTTGAATGCATGTTAATCTTCTGCAATGCATATGATGTATCTTGTTTATGGGTAAGCCATGAAAACTTTGTTCATTATTTGTTCATAATCATATTTTCTTTCAAGTGTTTTTATCTTGTGTCTTGAATGATATTTAGGATCAAGAGTTTCATGTGTGAGTGGACAAATTGAAAGCTTGCATATTTCCCCTTTCTTTATATTTCTCCTTCCATTTGATCCATTAGATTGACTACCATTTACTAAGACATTGAGATTTGTTTTTTCTCTTGCATGTTTGAGACATATTTTTCACATTATCCTTAACCGAACCTTCAACTAATTCAAAAAATAAATGAAAAATTTGTCCATAAAAGCATTGCAATAACTTGATGATGCCCTAGCTTTTCCTCTCACAATAAAGTGCAACTTTAGGGACTAACATTTTTTGGCGCCATTTTCGGGGATGGAGGAAAAAAGTATTTATCCCCCGGAGAATGAAAACGATCGATTCTAGATCTTGATGGTGAACATGAGTTGGACACTTTTTCTGATTGTATCATTCACCTGACGACTCCATGAAGGAATAATCCATTGGCAACTCCACTGATCTAATATGTCAAACTCTATCGAAGTTATTTTTACTTGGAGGTTTGCACCATTCAATTTCTCTGATATTGTTGGTTTCTCTAATGATGTTCCCACTATAGATATATGGGAATATTTCCTTCCACAGTTCAGAGAAAAGGATGAGGACAATACGGCACTACATTTTATTGAGTTTCATCAATGCATGGATTAGCTGAATATACATCATGAAGTGGTATTGATGAAAATGCTCATGTATTCATTGGATGGCTATGCAAGGAAATGGTACAACAATCTTCATGCTTCTAGTATTTCCTCTTATAAGGTCTTTCATGATGTTTTTTATTCACATTGCAAGAGAATTTATTTAGCTGAAAGGATTTTTGAGCATTGTTATGAGGGATATGCATTATATATTAAAAATTTAGGAGTTGATTCCTCTAGAAGTACAGATACAGATGATGATTACATTGAGGAAGAGGAAGAAGATTCACTATCAGTCATATCTTCTTCTAGATATGTCTTACAGTCGGAAGATTTTAAACATTCTAATCTTGAGATTCATAACAATGGTACTTTAGATGCATTTGGCATGAATCTGAATGTTTCTACTAGTAGTGACTATGATACAAATGTTGCTTCTAATGTGTTTGAATATCAGTTGTTGACTGGAGAAATTCTTGTTGAAGACCATACTGTAGACAAGGAAGAAAAGCCAGTAGCTTCAAATGTATTTGATGTTGTTTCATATGTTTCTTATGGTCAAAATTATGATGATGATAAAGAAACATATACACGCTCATTTTCTCAATATGATCATGAAGTAGAGGTCCTTGGTTTTCAAAATTCAATTTGTTTTTCAAATCAACCTTTATATGATGAGTATGATGATGATCTTGAAGTCTTGGATCCATATGTTGATGATATGAAAAATTCTAAGCAACAAATTCATGAAGGAATTCAGTCCATCATCCATGAAGAGTCGAATCTAGTGTATAATAGTTATGCATCTAAAGGCAACATTGAATATGAGGATCAACTCTTGATTCTAATGATGATAATGTTTTTTTGAACAATGTTATCCAAGAAGCATATGAGAAAGTTCCAGATTCTTTTGATAAAACAAGTGATCTTCAAATGAATTATTCTCTCATAAATGGAGCATAAATCATCAAGCAACAATATGGATTGTTTTATCAACTAGAGATGCAACAAAACTAGTAGGATACTATGGCTATCTACATGGAGTTCACATTTTCATGAGTTCAAAGCTTTGTAGTCTTTGGAATTAGAGAAAATTGTAGCTGTAAGTATTGGTTGACCATTACCTTTATGCTAGAAAAATTTGATATTTTTTGCATTAACCCATTCAACCGCAAATGGGTTGGCCATTCTATCACTCTAGTGTTTGATTGGCTATATTGGGAATCTTGCTCCTACCAGTTAGAAGTACTAGGATTATTGAAAAAGATTTCATTATAGAAGTCTATTTTCAATTTATTGGTATCATCAATAATAAAGACTCCATAAGCCTAATGGAAAGACTACTTGCAGTTTTGTGGTTGTTATTTTTTGATTGCAAATAAAGGAATGGTTGAACAGGGAAATAATTACAGTAAACATTGATGATGATCAGGGAGATAAAGGCATTGGTCAATAGGCTCTTAAAGTTTGATCATGATTTTTTGTCCCTGGAAGGAGCCAGTGTTAGTCTCTAACTTTGCCAATGACTGTTGAGTTACTCTCTTCCATACCCTGTCTATCCCTAGCATTATTTTACACTTTGTTTTTTATTCTTCTACAATGTTAAATTGAGATTGCATTTGTAGGTTTTGTGTGTTTATTCACATGTTTCAGTTTGATTAAAGTAGAATTAGATAGTTTAGAATCTCTCCATCAAATCAAAAGGCCTTTTCCCTTTTTAAATTTCAATCCTAGATTATGGAAAAGGGTGCTACAAGAATAGCGTTGTTCTTGTAGCGCTAGAAATAATAATCATTTTGCATGTGCTACTTCACAAAATCATGTCAGAAGACACCCTATATCTTATGCTAAATTCCATCATGATTAATGATTAAATCGTTAATCGTGCCTTTAGCATTATAGTCACTTGAAGACATTGGGATTGTACTCATCCATCCTGAAATCATATTATAGGTTTTTTGGTTTCATAGCATGATGGCTAATGGATTACACCTAAGACTTTCATTATATTTGGTTTTATTTTATACAAGCTTTGCAGGTCACCAACCTCTTCCACAACATTTTCAGAAGATCTATACTTCTTGCTGACAAAAACCCTAGAAAGACTCAAAAATTCAGTGATCTGCATTATGGTACATAAGAAAAGTGGGTGGACATTTCCAAGAAAAACATAGAAAGTCAAGAAAAACATTTCCAATAGAGGGTGGACAAAAAAAGGGTAAAAGAGGTGTCATTGTTTCATGGAAACCTGCACAGGAGAACTAGCTAAAAAATACACAAACTAAGCTTATCAAGAAAAGGAAAAGAGATACACAATGAAGAATGAGAATCAATGAATATTATGATCTAATCAATGAGTGAGTGATCTTCTCTCATATAGGAAATGACATCCTATAATTAGGAATTCATGCATAATAGTGATGGTCTAAAATTACAAAGTCTAAAATAGAACTAGTCAATTAACTCCCACTGAACTAGTGTGTCGAAAATATAAATTTCTCCAACACCCCCCCTGGACATCACTATGGAGTAAAAAATGAGTCCCTGCTACTAGGACATTTTAGGTACTCGTGTACAGTGCAACTAATGAACACTGAATAAAAGTGAGGAAAGAAGGAAAACCATGTGGGAACAAAATCCCCCCTCAAAAGATAATGTATCAAAAGAAGAAAATGGCAACTGCTGGGAAACTATGTTCTTCACTGCAAGGCGATCCTGCAAAGTCTAAAACTTTTTCTCACTGAAAGTCTTCTTGAAGATGTAGAAATCTTTATGGATCTGATGAAGTCCTTTGGAAACCTATCTAGATTTGTATCTATTGATCCTCTGGACCCATCTGCACCTGAAAATATTCCTTTCTGGTGGAATTGGAACCAGATGTGAAGTTTGATTCTTTAGGAGTGAGTCATACTCCTTTTGCATGGATGCTTGCCATAATGGATTTCCCACAGCTTTATTTTAGGTTTGTGGATCGGTATATTGAACCATATAGCAATGCATGGGAATCACAGGTTCTAAAGTTGAAAGTACATGAGTGTTGGGACTTAGAAATGTTGTATTTTCATCCACCTTTCCATTCACTATTCCTTACATTTCATCGCCCAATTAAACCTTCGTCATATCATTTTCATAAATACATTTGGGTTTCACATTATTATTTTCCACTTTATTCATTTTAGTATTAAAAGTGAATTTATGATTAAATATTAGAAAATATACAT
>JASDQU010012948.1:118481-163308 GCA_032191745.1 Picea mariana | reverse complement strand
TGTGGGTGAAGGGGACCCCACTGCATTTTATTGTTGATAGCAGAAGCTAGAAGAACCTCATCTCAGCAGAGGTTGTCAAACAGTTGGGATTGTCGACAACACCACACCTACAACCATACAGCATTGGGTGGCTTCACCAAGGATGAGATCTTCGTGTCAGCCAGCAGTTTCGATTGTCATACGGCATCAAACCCTTCAAGGATGAGGTATTATGTGATGTTTCCCCACTGGATGTCTGTGATGTTCTCTTGGGCCAGTCGTATATGTGGAAACGCCATGCTATCTATGAGTCTCGACCCCGTAGTGTCATTATTACTCTGGGGGGTCAACTCTACAGGATACCAGAGGTAGTTCCAACTACTGCCCCACCTAAACAGTGCCACAAGGTAGTATCTCATACTACAAAATTCATCTTCTCCACAATCTGTTCAAAGGGTGAACAGAAGGACACTGTAGCCACCACAGCTTCGTCCAAAGCACCTTCTATCCAATAGAAGCAGGTCGACAAGGTTGCAGCAAAGAACGAAGATTCCTTCTGCACACAGTCATCTAAAATAGCCAGACTAGTTAAAAAGTTCCAAACCTTCCAACCACATGTTCGTGACAAAGTTCCACAAACTAAGCAGCGTGACTTCTCCAGCAAGACAAGCAGCTCACCAAGATGTAGATTCAACAAATGCTTTTCCCTCTCCCCCGGGAACTCAACGCAATGGAGACCATTTCTTCCTAAGGAGGGAGGATTGATCCAAGTGGATATCAGTGGCCACCCACCTTTTCCAAATGGCTCAAAACAGTTTTCTGGCCATTTTGGCAATTTACTATTTTTAGCAGGTTTTAACTTTCGGGGCCATTTTGAGGGCCTAAATAAAGGTTTTTAGAGATCAAGGTTCTCAATGATCTTCAAAGGCATAATTGATCCCCCAAAATGAATCTCCTCGACGATACCTTTCCAACGAGCTATCACACACCTAAAACGGAGATCGTATGCAAAAGTTATGACCCCGGGAAGTTGATGCACCAACTTACCCAAACGGGGCCCACATGACTTTTGGTGCTTCATCTCCTAGGGTTAGGTTTTTGGATGTCTAGGACTTTTGGAATTCCCGATTATTGTAAAAATGCCTCCAGAGCCTCATTGTAACCATATTCTTGCGAATGCAAGTAGCCGTCATATCTCTTCTCAGAGATAAGTTGCCACCATTCTAGCGAGTCTTTCACTCTGTATTTTTACAGTCTCTGTACATTTCTTTCATTAATATAAATCGTGTATTACTGTATATCTTTGACTCTTGTTATATTTCGGCTATATCTCTGTTATATTGTTGTCTCTCTTGCAATATCTCTGAATATTTCTGTGTTATATCTCCGCTCTCATTTCGTGTCAAAAATAATCCGGATCATTCACGCTCGTTAAAATGAAATTTGAAGTCACGTCTGTCCGGCGGTAGTTTACCCCTTTTTTGGTATGGATGGTCAACTGTATGAACAAATGTATACTATGGGCTAGTTAAACTTATATCGAAGGACATTACCATTGTGTGTTCTATCAACCGCATTTGCATACCTATTCCATCAGCCTTGTGACAGTTTGCTTCTATGTCTTAACACCTTTGGCTGCCGGAGGATTTTTCCTGAGTATCATTTTCCCATAACATCAGTATTGTCCTTGTTCCTTGAGCTTGTATGTTTGCAGTACTCGTTCCTCCATTGTAACGTAATATTCCTTTATTCTTTTTTAAAAATTATCAAAAAGAACAAAAGAATCAAATATACCCCAAAAAGAGGATGGGAAAGGTATTTTCTTTAATGGCAGCATAATGAGTCGCCCTTGGATAAAGCACATCTATCCGTTTGATCATCAGACTATGGGATGTAGTACGAACTTAGGAATCTTTTTCTCGCTATATAGAGTTGTGTCCACCATTTGGTTACTCTTCCAAACATATGGAGAGTTTGCGTTGCCTTCTGCTTCGTAGACTTGTGATTAACAGATATGTTGCCTGAGTCTTATCACTTGTCGTGTTATTATCCAAGGGAAGTTTTTCACTAAGCCTAAGTTGGCCCCTCTACAATATGTCTCTTGTCCACATACCCGGCCATCCTGAACATCCAATCAATTCCTTGCTCGAAATCACTGAAGCCTTCAGTTCGATCATCAAGATTATCAAGTCCATAACCGACGAGCTGTCGAAGACCTCTGGGTAGTGCAGTCATACACTCATATTACACTCCTACCTGAGTTTTAGAAGATTTTGAAGTTGTTTCTCGAGCTTTGAAGTACAATAATCAGGCCGAATTAGCTTCTGGAAGATGGATACTCTATATGTATATCTTTCTTATTTCGAGATGTAGCTCCACTATGTATTATTCGCGGATACTCTTTATAGTTATCTGACATGGATCTACAGTGTATTTGATTGGTATCCATGGTTCTATTTTATCTCGAGCATGGGTATTCCCGCCTCGGTGAGACATTTGTTATTTTGCAGACGACACCTCTTGGATCTTGATCCTTGGGCTCACTCATTCAGCACATCAGTACAGATTGGTAAAAGATTGGTAATGTATTTCGGCCATCAGATGCTCTTATGACCTCACACATTAGGGGGAATCTGTTATAACCCTAAATTGCACCACACATGCTTACCTAGCATCAGGCCAACTCATATCCCTTCCTTGCCAAAACTATTCTGAAAAAACTCTTGAAAATCCTCTTGAGTCAAGGCCCACGCACCCTAATCCATTACTGCACGCGTGTACATGCTGGCAGGCCTACTACAGCCCATGTTTACCTAACAAAACACAAAAATAGGAAAGTTTCCAACGGGAAAGAAAGCTATGGGTCAGTTAACTGAAACTCCCGGCCATGCATGGCCGAGAGTTCATCCAAAACCCTAGCTCCTTCTAGCCTATAAAAGAAGGGGTAGGGGTACCATTTGGAGGAGGAAAATTATAAGTGAAGAAACTCTTCCCATTTGTCGAATCCATTGTCCCAACCCTTTAGCCTTTCCTCAAGCCAAAGGAGAATTAATGAAAAGTAGTTGGAGGATAGAAGAGGAGGATCCCAGGATCAGGATCAAGGAGCGGTGGCCGGTCTCGACTTTGATTGTAAGTTGATTCATTTTGAAAATAATAAAAGAATACTTTTCCCGTCCCAATGCATGAGTTATCTATGATTTGTTTAATTTGTGCTTAATTTCTAACCCTCAAGTAGAAAATTAGTGTGCATGCATCGTTGTTTGTCTTGATTGCAGGATATCTTTGGAGGGAGCAATGCAAGCAAGCGGTCAAGAGCGCAACGGAGGATCTACACCAAACATCAGTAACAAGGTTAGTGGTTCCTTTCCATGTATGTATTGTGAAATAGGGGTTGAAGTTTTGGTTGGTAGGTTAAAAAGTAATTTCTTCACAGTCAAAATCTGCATGCGAGTCTGACCCTAGTTTGCTAGTCTGTAGGGTATTTTTCCCAACAACAAAGTTGCAACTCTGTTGTTGGGAAAAATACCCTACAGACTAGCAAACTAGGGTCAGACTTGCATGTAGATTTTGACCGTGAAGAAATTACTTTTTAACCTACCACCCAAATTTTCAACCCCTCTTTCACAATACATACATGGAAAGGAACCACTAGCCTTGTTACTGATGTTTGGTGTAGATCCTCCGTTGCGCTCTTGACCGCTTGCTTGCGCTGCTCCTTCCAGAGATATATTGCAATCAAGACAAACAACGATGCATGCACGCTACTTTTCTACTTGAGGGTTAGAAATTAAGCACAAATTAAACAAATAATAGATAACTCATGCATTGGGATGGGAAAAGTATTCTTTTATTATTTTCAAAATGAATCAACTTACAACCAAATTCGAGACCGGCCACCACTCCTTGATCCTGATCCTGGGCTCCTCCTCTTCTGTCCTCCAACTACTTTGTGTTAATTCTCCTTTGGCTTGAGGAAAGGATAAAGGGTTGGGACAATGGATTTGGAAAATGGGTAGAGTTTCTTTGCTTATAATTTTCCTCCTCTAAATGGTACCCCTACCCCTTCTTTTATAGGCTAGAAGGAGCTAGGGTTTTGAACGAACTCTTGGCCATGCATGGCTGAGAGTTTCAGTTAACTGACCCATAGATTTTTTTCCCGTCGGAAACTTTCCTATTTTTGTGTTTTGTTAGGTAAACACAGGATGTAGTAGGCCTGCCAGTGTGTACACGCGTGCAGTAATGGGTTAGGGCACGTGGGCCTTGACTTAAGAGGATTTTCAAGAGTTTGTTCAACATAGTTTTGGCAAGGAATGGATATGAGTTGGCCTGATGCTAGGTAAGCATGTGTGGTGCAATTTAGGGTTATAACACCAACCCAACCATTGCAAGGATATCTTGAGTGTTCCTGAGAGTCGAGAATCCTGTGTTGTCTTGATATTCCGTGCACATCCTTTGTCCGATTGATCGAACCTATGTGTGGAGGCTCTGTTCCAAATCCATGACCTGAACCATTCTGCGATTGTTGAGCCTATTTGAGAGACTATGCTTTTATTCCAGTTTTCTATGGTGACCACGTAGAGCTGGACTGTATGTGGCTTGATGGCCAGTGCGAGTTATGATTGAGCCTGTGTGTGTTCTCTCTCTAGGTGAGGGAGGTGGATGTTGTTGGAAGAGGTTTCTTCCAGAGATTGTCCAGCACCATCTTCAGGCTCTAATACTTCCTAATCCAACTTGTTTCTGAGACCTAGAGAGGGAGATTAGCACCGATGGACTGTCCTTGTGAAGGTGTATACTCCTGGGTAGAACATGCATGTGGGGAATGAGAGTCTAATAGTAGTGGGCATAAGATGGCAACCTGGGAAGAATCCTTCTAGATTTTATGTGTTTTTTTCCCTGTAACCTTAGCCTAGCCTAGAATTCCTTGCCTTGGTATGGAGCTTAGTCCCAGCTCGGGGGTGACCCATTGCTGAGCTGATGAGAGTGTGTTCTAAGGCTGGGAGGTTCATGGAAGGCCTGCACTTGGTTGGTGGAATCTACGACTGTTAAAAGATAAGTATCTAATTATGCCTTAATCATGTTTTGCAGGACTGTGTTGCTTATGTTATCATGATTTCCACTATGTATATGAATTAATATGTAACGCTATGGATTGATAATTATAGCAGAAAATAATACATTTTACTCTGAACTTAAATGTGTTTATTTGTTGAATGCATGTGCATCATATAATACATGTATGAGTTATTTATAGAATGGTGTCATAATCTTCTCTAAATAGCAATTAAGCCTTAGTAGTAGAAAAGGTGTGCTACAGTTTCGTATCAGAGCCAAGGTTTTGACACTGAGCCTAGATGGGCCAGTGGAGTGGTCTTTAGACCGAGAATGTGAAGGGAAATTGGGTCTAGAAGGCCAATTTCGGACCCTGGTTGGATCCAAAGTGTCAAGGAGTTACTTGATGAGTTTTTAAGCTCAGGAGGTATAGCAACATTATGAAACTGCAACCAGTGTGGTATAAGTCCACAGGGAGAGAGGACTCCACACCATAAGTGATGGAACTTTAGGATCTGTTCCGGAGGGAAGGTGAACCCTCATGACCTACAGATCTGGAAAGTGTGCACGGGGTTTAAAGCCCTTTGGAATTGCACGAGAGTGTGGAAATTGTGATACGCAAAATCCCGAATTAGTCAGGACCGTCCATCAAAAAGAACGTGTGGGGAGTGATTAACATTTCGATGAATCGTAACTTGAAATGAACAAAGGGTGAGTTCGTGAGAATTCACAAAATGTGAATTCATGATCAGATCATAACCATCGATATAAGAGAGATCTGGACTATTAATTGTCCAGGAAGAAATCGATGTTTTGGGAGATGGGAATTGAGGAGAGGTGAACAACTCTGAAACCCAAAACCCTGAAATCCCAAAACAACCTACACCATAGATCATGGGTAGAATAACTTGATCGTTGGATCAAGTAGTTAAATAGACAATGATTTTAGGATTTCGGCAAATGGAAGTTCAAGATGTGTGGATGCACGGACTTCTGATGCCCGAAACCCTGAAATGCCGAAAGGATTTGTGCCATAGATCTGAGAAAGATCTGACCATTGGATTTTACTAGGAATGGACGTGGACACATGGATATGTACCACATGCCAATGGGTCGAGAAGATAAGCGAGAGTGGTGGGACGCGATGATGCCATTAAAAGCGACATGGACCCTCATGAAAGTGCCAGGTGCCACCGTGGTTGTGGGTGACCACTGTGCTATGTGGGCCCAGAGGGTAAAGTAAATTGGAATTTCAGAAGTCGGGGGCTAGAAAGGAAAGAAAATCTAAAAGCCTCATGGACTGAAACCCCGAAATCCGAAGACCCAAAAGTCCCGAAATGCCAATAATGAAAGTTTCAAAAACCCGAAAATTGCAGAGCCAAATGAGAGCTCAGAAAACTTATTTGAGTCAAAATGTCTTTTGTTCTTGTTCGTATTGGCTTATAAATGTTGTGGATTTTTCCTGAAGGTTTAATGGCCTGACAAACTTTGAATTTAATTTCATAGTGCATGTGTAGAGTTCAACAGAGGTCAGGATTCCAGTTAACCAACATCGAGTATGGAATGGGAATAGGTGCAGATTACCTCCGAAACAAGAGACGAACGGGAAGGAAAGGATGTCAATATGGGAGTGGAAGGATAGAACTCCAATGGGAATGAAAATGAAAAGGATAAGGAAGGACACATAATGAAAATCATTGAAGGACTGCAAAGAGAGGCCCAGGCTCACCGAGCTGATAGCTGAAAGCTCATGAAAGTCAGGGATCGACAGGGTGTATTAAACTTAAAACTTTTGAAGAGCCTAGAAAGAATAGAGAGGAAACTCGAGAAGGGAAGAGACTTAAGTAAGATGGAGATTCATAGAACCCATGGGAGAAGAAGTAGGTCGAGGAGTGGTAGTCCACATCTTAGTCACTCCCAAGGATATTCTGACAAGAAGACACACAGTAGTTCAAGCCTGTCCCCTACCAGAAAACATCGAAAATATGGAAAGGAGGAATTGAAAGGAGAGATGAACAAGATTAAGCCTCCAACATTCAATGGAGAACATAAGAAGGAGGAAGAGGCCGAGACCTGGTTTCTTGGCATGAAGAAATACTTCCAACTGTAGAATTATTCTGCCCATGTAGAAGGAAGAATTGCAATGTACCAACTGAAAGGAAAAGCATCTATGTGGTGGGATCAGTTGGTGCAGGTGCAACACATCAGAGAGAAAGAGGTCACGTGGAAGGAGTTAAAGAGGTATTTTGAGAAGAAATACCTAACCAAAAGATACTATGAAAGAAAGATGAAGAAGCTATTCGAACTCAAGTTGGGTAGTATGACCATTGATGAGTATGAACGAAGTTTTCTGGAACTACTGAAGTATGTTCCATTCATCAAAGACGAGTCTGTTAGAATTCAGAGGTATTTGAGTGGACTGCCACCTTCCATGAGTGACAAGATTCAATATGACAATCCTAAGACCATGGAAGAAACCATAAGAAGGGTGAAATGCTTGTATGAACAACAAGGAGAAAGGCCTATCCTTCTGAAGGCTTGGAATGATCATAGGAAGTTTAAGAAGGAACAGAGGCAGAAGGGAAACACGCCTTCCTTTTTCATAAACAATATTTAGGGACAACCATCATTTAGAGAGCCGAGAATGACTGAAGAGGGAGCACAAAGACAGAGACAGACGCCCATTCAGTGTTGGGGCTGTCAAGGAAACCACAAGTACATATATTGTCCCCATAAAAATGGTAAAGTGAGAATTGTACATACTATTCAACAAGATGAAACAATGGAGGATATGGGAAGTAGAATGTCGAGGATCTATGCATCCCTGGACAACAAGAAAGAAAAATTTCAATCGCACATGATTGAAGTAGAAGGAACGATCAACAACTGACCACTTGTTATTTTAATTGATTTAGGGGATAGCCATAGTTATCTAGATCCTAGAGTGGTGGAAAGTTTTCATCTAACGAGAAACAAACATGAGAAGTCTTGGTTAGTGTAGTTGGCCACAGGGACCAAGAGGAAGGTCACTGAATTGGTTAAGTCTTGTTTAGTGGACATGAAAGGAATGAGCACTAAGGATAAATTGAACATTATGCCTTTAGGCTCACACGATTACTTAATTGGGATGGACTGGTTGGACCAGCACCATGCCCTTCTGGATTGTCGTAACAAGAGGTTTATATGCCTGAATGAGGAGGGAAATCAGGTAACAGTCCAAGGAATTCCTAGAGATGTGGCTATTAGGGAAATCTCAGCCATGCAGCTGAAGAAATGTTACCAGAAAGGCTACCAATTATTTGCATCTCGGGTGGAAGAAGCATCCCGAGATGAAGTCTTGAATTTGGAAGACCACAAAGTACTCAAAGAATTCAAGGTTATATTTCAGGAGGTACCTGGACTACCTCCGAAGAGGGAGATCGATTTTTATATAAATTTGATGCCTGGAGCAGCTCCAGTTTCGAAGGCTCCTTACAGAATGAGTACACCAGAGCTAAAAGAGTTGCAATTGCAGCTCAAAGAGATACTAAAGATAGGTTACAGTTTCCCTAGTGTGTCACCGTGGGGAGCCCCGATCCTATTCGTGAAGAATAAATATAGGACTTTGAGGTTGTGCATCGATTTTCGGCAGTTGAATAAGGTCACTGTCAAGAACAAGTATCCTCTGACAAGGATTGATGATCTTTTTGATCAGTTGAAGGATGCGGAAATATTTTCAAAAATAGATCTCAGATATGGATATCACCAAATGAGAATAAATGATGAGGACATTGGCAAGACCGCCTTTAGAACAAGGTACAGTCATTATGAATTCACAGTGGTGTCATTTGGACTGACAAATGCACCTGTTGTTTTTCATGTGCTTAATGAATGGAGTGGTCAAAGATTATTTGGACAAGTTTGTCATAGTCTTCCTGGACGATGTCTTGGTGTATTCCAAGATAGAGGAATAACATGAGCAACACCTGAGAATGGTGTTGAAGGTGTTGAGAGAACACCAGCTGTACACAAAACTGAGCAAGTGCTCTTTTTATCAAAGGAAGATCCATTACTTGGGGCACATTATATCAAAGGAAGGGATCGTTGTGGATCTTGAGAAGGTATAGGCCATTCGAGAATGGCCAAAGCCAAGGAATGTGGCAGAAGTTAGATCTTTTATGGGTCTGGCAGGATACTATAGGAGGTTCATAGCCGGATTCTCAAAGATAGCTCATTCTATCACTTCCTTGCAAAGGAAGGAGAAGAAGTTCCAGTGGACTGAAGAATGTGAGAGCATCTTTCAGCGATTGAAGCAGCTGCTAAATAGTGACCCAAATAAGGATTACGTAGTGTGCACAGATGCGTGTAAGGAGGGGTTGTGAGGATTTTTCAGCCAAGAGGGATTTTTAGTCTGCTATGAATCCCGAAATTTGAAGGAGCATGAGAAGAATTATGCCACTCACAATTTAGAGCTGGCAACAATCATCCACGCCTTGAGGAAATGGAGACATTACCTCATGGGCAAGAGATTTGAGTTGAGAACAGACCACAACAGTCTAAAGTATTTATTTGATCAGATGACCTTAAATTCCAGGAAAATTAGATGGCTAGAGTTTCTGTGAGTATATGACTTTGATATCAAGCATATCAAAGGGAAAGAAAATAAGGTGGATGATGCACTTAGCAGAAAAGTGCACGAATTACATGCTACAGCCATTAGCATGTACCGGATTGAGATGAAAGATAGAATTTTCAAATTTGCAAATACTGATTTGCAGTACAAAAGTCTCGTAGCAAGGATACAACAAGGTGAGAGACAATAGACCAAGGAAAGTTACACCTTGGGAACTGATGGTTTACTTCCGTATAAAAACAGAGTGTATGTACCCAATGTCTGAGAATTGAGGCTGGCAATTCTAAAGGAGATGCATAACGTGGCTTATGCTGGACATCCTGGTTATCAGAAGACTATGGCAGCAGTCAAAGGCCATTATTTTTGGCTGGGTTTGAAAAAAGAAATCGTTGAATACATCGCCAGATGTATGGAGTGACAGAAGGTTAAGGCTGAGCATAGGCACCCAGTAGGGTTGCTACATCCTTTACCTATTTCTAAATGGAAATGGGACGTGGTAACAATGGATTTTATCACTAGACGACCTAGAACAAGAAAGCAGCATGATTCAATCATGGTGGTGGTGGACAAGCTTACTAAAGCCGCCCATTTTATTCCACTGAAAACCACCCACAGGGCAGCTGATGTTGTTGATATCTTTTTAAAAGAATTTGCACGCTTGCACGGAATTCCTAAGACAATTGTGTTTGATAGGGACCCGAAATTCACTTCGAATTTCTGGAAAGGATTGTTCAAAAGATTCAGAACGAATCTGAACTTTAGTAAAGTGTATCATCCTGAGTTTGATGGACAGATAGATAGAGTGAATAGAGTAATAGAATACATGCTGAGAATGTATGTGATGGATAAACCATCAAGGTGGGAAGACTACCTGCATTTGGTAGAATTCGCCTACAATAATGGGTATCATGCATCATTGAAGATGAGCCCATTCAAAGCACTTTATGGAAGAAAGTGTAACACTCGAGTGAGCTAGGATAATCCAACTTACAGAGTAGTAGTTGGGCCTAAGCTACTCAAGGAGATGGAAGACCAAATGATAAGAATTAAACATAATCTAAAAGCTTCCCAGGACAGGCAGAAAATTTACGCTGATAGTAACAGAACCCATAGAGAATTCAAAGTGGGTGACCATGTTTTCTAGAAAGTGAAAACTAATAGGAGTTCCTTGAAACTGGGAAGTTGCACCAAGTTGGCAGCAAGATTTTGTGGGCCATTTGAGATCCTGGAAAGGATTGGGCCGGTTGCATACATGCTTGCATTGCCTGTATCTATGACTGTACATAATGTGTTTCCTGTTTCACTGCTTAAGAAATATGTACCTGATGCTAATCATGTTATCGATTGGAATGTGGTTCAGGTGGAACCAGAAGGTGTCTTGCAAGTGCATCATGTGCGGATATTAGACAGGAAAATCAAACAACTTCGAAATTGATCCATAGAGATTGTAAATGTCCAGTGGACCTGGTACGGTCCTGAGGATGCAACATGGGAGCATGAAGAGGTTATGCGAGCAGAGTACCCACATCTTTTTGAAAATTTTGAAAGACTTGCAGAGATAGTGTGAGTTGCACTGAGGACAATGCAGAAATAAGGGGAGGGGGATTGTAGTGTTCCCAAGGCCGATCCTTGTAAACCATGTTCTGAAAGGAATTGTAAGTATGTTTTATAGGCTAGTGAGCCAAGTTTTTTATAAGATGGAGGCTTATGTGTTTTCTAGGCCAGGGAGCCTGAGTGTTGAAGGCCAAGCGCCTGCTATTGTATATGTAATTACGAAGAACAATTAATAAAATATAAACACTGCCATGTGCAGACTGACCACGATGAATGAGTCAAGGGAGAATAAGAATCCATAGAGTGGGCTGGAAGGTGGGAAAAAGTGGCTAAGCATTTGGCCTAGGGGGGCTTAAGCCTGGGAATAATAATATTTAATATTATTCCAAAAAGAACATCTGCTTTTTATGTTTTACTTTTATCCTAAGTTCCTGGCAAGGGAAAGCATTCAAAGGGGATGCATGCTGATGGAACGCATGCAGTTACAAGGGTGACAAGTGTCCACCCTGGGGCATGCAAATAAAATAGTCGAGATGAGCCATGAAAGCTCTCTCTCTTCCATTCCACCCGACTACCTGAGCAGGTAGGGAGCGCTAAATAGGACGATCGACCCAGCCATTGAAAGGATACCTCGAGCATTCCTGAGATTCGAGAATATCGTGTTGTCTTGATAGTTTGTGCACATCCTCTGTCTGATTGATCAAACCTATGCATGGAGGATCTGTTCCAAAGCCATGACCTGAACCATTCCGCCATTTTTGAGCCTGTTTGAGAGACTGTGTTTGTATTCCAGTTGGCTATAGTGACCACGCAGAGCTGAACTTTACGTGGCTTGATGGCCAGTGTGAGTTGTGATTGAGCCTTTGTGTTCTCTCTCTCTAGGTGAGGGAGGTGGATGTTGTTGGAAGAGGTTTCTTCCAGAGATTGTCTAGCACCAGCTTCAGGCTCTAAGACTTCCTAATACAGCCTATTGTCGAGACCCAGAGAGGGAGATTAGCACTGATGGAATGTTCTTGTGAAGGTGTATACTCCTGTGTGGAATAGGCATCTGGGGAATGAGAGTCTGGTAGTATTGGGCGTAAGATGGAATCCTGGGAAGAATCCTTCTAGATTTTATGTGTTTTTTTCCCTGTAACCTCAGCCTAGCCTAGAATTCCTTGCCTTGGCATGGAGCTTAGTCCGAGCTCGGGGGTGACCCATTGCTGAGCTGATGAGTAGTGCAGTCTAAGGCTGGGAGGTTCATGGAAGGCCTATACATGGTTGGTGGAATCTACCACTGTTAAAAGATAAGTATCTGATTATGCCTTAATCATGTTTTGCAGGACTGTGTTGCTTATGTTATCATGATTTCCGCTGTGTATATGAATTAATATGTAACACTATGGATTGATAATTATAGCAGTAAATAATACGTTTTACTCTGAACTTAAATGTGTTTATTTTTTGAATGCATGTGCATCATATAATACCTGTATGCGTTATTTATAGAATGGTGTCATAATCTTCTCTTAATAGAAATTAAGCCTTAGTAGCAGAAAAGGTGTGCTACAGTGGCCATCCCTTTTTTGCTAAATTGTTGCATGTACATGAATTTCAGGTGACCAAAACTCTCATTCTATAATATATTGTTGTCATAAACATGTGTAAGTAGCACAAACAAACCAGGTTCAACAAACATAGAAAACAACCCCAGGAATTTGGGACCGAAAAAACTGTAGAAAATATGCCAGCATGGAAAATTATAGTTTGAACCGGTGGAATAGGTGGATGGACACAAATTTCCATATGGATCATTCATCCCCCCTCAGGAATAAATGCTATCCATTGCATCAATTTCTTTCATTAGATGGGGAAAATTTTGTTGAATCTGACTCCTAGTGAGTCATTTTCCATGATGAAGAAACTGCCCTGCTTTGACAACCCGATAGAGTTGGATGTTATACTAGTGAGTGTCCTTTGTCTTGGTTTCCATGATCCAATCAAATATCACTTGTTTCATGCAGGATGTATTGATCTCTGTAGGGGCCAACTGCCCAGCCCCATTTGAAGTGTCTAGGAGAGGTGGAAAATATGGTCAAAGCAATTCCAAATTAAATATTGGGTGCAAGCCAAGGAAAGGAGGAATACTTAATTCAAAAGAGTTCTCACCCAAAACCTTGGTGATTGTGTAAGGATTGTATCGGAGTGGTTGTATATTATGATGGGGTCCTCTTAGGAATTCTTTCTACAAATAAAACCACACCTTATCTCCCACCTAAAATTTGTGTGGTACTCGATGTTGATTATGGCAGTGCTTGTACTTGGCATTGGATTTCTACACAATATCATGAATTCTTAGTGGATGCACTCGATGTGCTCAAAAATTTTGGTTTCTCAATAAACCTCGGTCTAATAATTGGAGGAATATCCCTATGTGGATGCAATGGGAAGAGCTATGTCAATGGGGGCCAATGGTTGGAACCCCAAGAACACTTGAAAAGGGTTGTGTCCAATAGAGATGTGGAGGGATCTGTTGTAGCTATGTTGAACATACGTAATACTTCCATCACATGTGCATGGATGTTTGGAATTATAAATCTCGAGGATATGGAAAATCATCAAGTTGACTACCTCTATTTTTCCATCAGTTTGTGGGTGGAAGGAAGTCGATTTGGTCATCTTGGTGTCCATGATCGACCATAGGATGGACCAAAMAGTGCTCAAGAACCTACTATATCGATCATAGGTAGTATTTCATGGGAGCCCAAAATGAACCCAAACATATGTAAATAATATCTTGGTGGTGGCCTTGAATATGATGCTCTTCTTGTAGGGTGACAAAACTACCATCTTCGAGAATCGATCAACGACCGTGAAGACATAGTCATTCCCATGCTTGTTCGAGGAAAAATGGACATGTATTCCATGAATATGGAATCCCAAGGATTATTCGTTATAGGAAGAGGGGTGTATATCCCTTGTTTCTTGATCACGAGCTTGGAAATGGTGTAGGAAGTTTAGGATTTGATGTACTTGTGAACATCTAGTTGAAGCTTCAACCAATAAAATACTTTTGCAGTACTACCACTGTCTTTTCTACACAAAAATGTCATTTTTCCCAACTATAATGATCTTCCAATATCATATTTACATGATCACTTGAAGGAACACATATATGGATCATATGGCATAACAATCCATACTAAAGATGAAAGTATGGAACTATTTTTCCTGTGTGCACTGTCTGATAAATAGTAGTAAAGTCAAAGTCATAATTGTATAATTTTGTCCATCTGCATGTGTCATGTCCACATGAGTTAAGAATTGTGGTTAGCACATCCATCTAGGTTCGATTGAGGTAATCTGTGACATGGTTGGTGTTTCCCTTCTTGTACTTGATATTCAAGTGGAATTGTTGTAGATACATGGACCACTTCAGATGGTGATCATTCTGTAACGTTCCTTGCATTTGAATGAATTGCAAAGGGCTTTGATCATTTGGGATGATCATTTTCTTCCCCATAATGTGATGATTCCACTATTGACATCCATACACAATGCATTGCATATCTTTTTCATAGGTGGGTGTTACACATAAAAATACCACATTTGTGTTTTGCACCCTATGTGTTGCAAATGTCGCAAAGTGATGTATGCACCTCAGTAAATGTCACATTCATTGTTGCAAGTGTCATATGAAAATTATCATGTGTCACATTCACTTTGTGAGGGGTTGGGACCCCTTGATTACATTAAAACAATTTTTCATGACCCCTAATTCATATCAAAGGAGGAAAACCATCATTTCTAGGTCAAAACACACTTTTTCCTTGGCATTTTTGACCCTTTTTTGAGAATTTATGAAAGTACGTGCCCACTTGTCCATAATTTGGGTGCACAGATACTGCCCCCTCTAGAACTATAGGGGAGATCTTATCTGGGATCAATGCTATGTCTCCCACTAGGGGGGAGTGTGGATATTGTTGAGAGAAGGGGGGATCTCCCCCACCTTAATCTATGGGCCAACTCTTTGAGATTGAGTTATTTTTGTTCAACCCTGATGATTGGGATTCACTTTAGAATATGATCCAAGACTCAAGGAGACATATCGTCAACCACACCCCTCATTTTCTCATGGTTGTTGGGACTCTCATGTCTATATATTGAGGGCTTCCAAGGTGAAGAGGAGGAAGATCTCAAATATGAAACTTATGATCTTGGTAGAGTCATGCAAGGGATGGATGAGGGGATCTTGGGGAAGATGTTACAACTGCATCAATCGTGGTATGTAATTATTCTCTTTGGGTTCTCATTTGAATATACTTGGACTATTTCATTCAATCTTGTCTATTCTTCCATGTTATTTTCTATTATTCCTTCAATCTTTGTAGATGAATTTGTTTGATATAATCTTGTAGAGTAAGAGTTCTTTGTTTCTCTTTTCTTTCTAATTCAAGTATCAATTTGCAATAAGGAGTTTGGAGATCAATCTCAAATTGGAATAAGCAACGATAAACTTCAAAACAAGGTGCATCACACTCTTTCTCCTTCTCTCTTTCTAATTGATCGAACTGAATTCAAAAGGATGTTAGTGTGCACCTGTATCATTTTTCTCAGTATTAAGGGTCTATAATCCAAGGGAAAGTTCACATGTCGGTAGGGGAATATTTTTGTAACATAAATTGGTGACTCCACTGGGGATAGACATTGTCTCTTCTTTCCTTGGATTGTTTGAACCTTTTCCTAGTTTGATCTTGTTTGGTTGATTGTTTTCTTAGCCGTCCCTCTTCCCTCTATTTTATCAAGCAGTAGTCATAGTTACCAAGCTAGTCTTTGTTGAATTTTTTATTTTTTATGCATATTTTCAAGCATCTACAGGACTAGCGCTCCCCTAGAGTGGCTACCAGGGAGTTGGTTATTTGATCAATGCTCCTCAATGCTCTCTTCGGGAGCACTATAACACTATGTATCTTTGTTTTAGGGAGCACTACTCTCTTTCTTTTAGCATATCAAAGAGAATATTCCGTGATTTTCTCAGCCCTTTGAGGCATTTATTTTTCCAAGAGTCTATACTTTTTCTTGTGACTTTGTTTAGGTTGAGGATATGGCTCCTTATAACTCTTTTCATCGTCTTTTTTGAGCTTGAAACCTTTTCCAAATTGTGATATCCATTCACCTTTTTTCTTCTTGGTTTCCTCTGGATCTTGCAAAGTGTCTGGTTATTTGATTGATTGAAAAGGTCTGCAAAGGTTTGTTGGTATTAAGTTACTTTTCAAATATTTCCTCTTTGAATTATTTGAGAGTGTATGCTTACCACAACCTAGCTTTGATTTCTCTTTCTTTATTCTCTTTTTGTCAAGAAATTTGAGTGATTCCTCTTTCTCCCTATCAATTTTTGGATTCTTCTTTGAACTTTATTGTATTCCTTGAATGCTCATTGATTGTCAAGTCCTTGATTGAGTGAGTTATCATACTTTTTTATTTTAGTTCTTGTTAACCTATGAGTGCATGCTTTGTTTGAAATACTTTTTTCTTCATGTATTTTGTATTTGCATTTGATTCTTTCATTTTGATTGAATGTATTGAAGCGTTAAAGGATTTGCATCTACTTTGTTTATATATTATAATCAAGCAAAGAAGATAGTTGTATTATTTATTTTGGGTAGTGTAGTAGACTTCATTTAGAAAATTTCATTTGGGAATTGGGTGTTTTTATTAAACAAAGTTAAACCTCCTCTCCACCTTGTCTGTAGGATTCATTGAAGAAAAAAATTTGCATCTCATTATTTTTCATTCTTTTGGAGTCAAGTCTAAAAAATCAAAAGTTTCACTTTTTCACCCTTTAGTAAACAACAACCCTAAAATGAAGCGCTTATAAAATTAATCATACACCTTTATATTATCTGGTAGCACACCTATATTATATTAAAGTGTAGGGATTTGGAATAAGTTGTGAGGATAACTTTCCAAAGACATCATACAAACATAGAATCTTTTGCTAGGGAGAAGTAAATCCAATTTTATGTATAAGCATAGATAGGATCCCCCTCTCACATAGAGGTTAAACACGGGGTCATGTGTAGAAGAGAAGTGAAGGTTTCCCCTCCAAAGATTAACCCACATAGAGAAAAGATTGTATATTGGGGGTTCTTCCTAAGAAACCATGGTTAGTTTCATTTGTTCTTGGAGCTTCATGAATCCTGAATCCATTCATGGTCCTCAATAGTATTCCGGTACACTTTTCTTCAGTTCTCTTGAAGAATTTCGAACTTGTTATCCTTCCCATACATTGGATCCTCACTATCGACTGTACCTTCCTTGAGGCTAACTGTGAGTTGGTAACCTTAGTGGCCTATATATGTAGGGTTAATACATGAGGTGACAGTGAAGGGGAGTATTTTCCATACCTGGGTCAGATGTTGGTCAAATTCACTCGGGCTCCTTGGAGGGTAAACCTATGGGTAAAACCATATTGGAACTTGCACCAATGTGTAATTCCATTAAGTAGGTCGCCAACATAACTGATCCACCCGATCTATCCCAAACCCTTCATATATTGATCTTGTGATGTTGGATTTCATCACCATCTAGTTGCTTCACTGTGGGAAGGTTTGTTTGATTGTTTTCTTCTTACATTTGTATCATGTGCTATTTGTTTTCCCTAGTGGACCTTAGGTCGAGTCAGTGTCAATGGCATCAATTCCTAGGAGTATAAATGAAGGAACCCATTTTCTTAGGGAACCTTTCTCCTTTCCTTATTTTGGAAACATTGGTACTCCATGCATTGCCACACTGATTCTTCCGGGACTCACCATCGGGTTACCGATTTGGTTGTTCCCAACTCTGGTGATATCGAATTTTTGCAATACTTAGAATGTACCTAATGCTTCGAATGTAAGCACACAACCCATAAATAAATATCATGTCGACCATTCACCTTATCACTCATCAAGTCTCCTTCCCTTTATCCTTCTTCGCCTAATAAAAACTCTAAAGCGAGTAGCTAGGATGGTAAAAAGAAGAAGAAATATAAGGATAAGAAGAAGAAGAATCAGAAAGAGACCAAGCCTCCAACCGCATCAGGTCATTTTGGATTAGAGTAACCAACTATCATTAATCGTACTGAGAGTGTTGATAAAGTTGACAAGTCTAAAACGAAGAATCCTAAACCCAAATTCCCTTTCAGGATTTGTAAGGGTGACCACTTTATGAGGGATTTCCATTGTCTTCCCAAGGTCTTCGAAATGTGGTCTTCCATGTCATCAGCCCCTGCTAGACATGTTGGTGACACCCCATCAACTAATAACATTAAGGTTGGAAAGAAGAATAGAACTATCAAATTTCCATGTAGGTTATGTGAAGGTGATCATCACTCTCACCTTTTCCCTCGTATGGATGAGGCTTCTTATCTTTTGAAAAATATTTAACCTCTAATTGGTTATCATAATATATCTCACAACCCATCGTTAGTTGATGGAATGGTCAATCTGATTCCATACCTAGTAATTCTAGTTGATCAAGTGGTCAATCTAGTTTCATCCTCAGTTGAACCAGTAACCCAAGGAGCTAATCCAGTCTTGTCATCGATCATCCACACTCTTGATATGAAGAGTGGACCCAAAGTGGTTGATCTATTTCATTCATCGATCGATCCCACTCCTCCCATAAGGAGTGATTCCAAAGTGGTTGATCTAGTTCCATCATTTCTCAACCCCACTCTTAATCCAAAGAGTTCTCCCCAAGTGGTTGATCCTTTTTCAGCATAGATCAATCCAACTCTTCCTCTGAAGAGTGTATCCAAAGTGATCGATCCAATTGCATGATCAATCAATCTCACTCTTCCCGTCATGATGGCACCCCCTTCAAGCAATCAGATGATTTCTATTGATTTGAATCATTTGAAAGAACCACGTCTTTATTCTTACGTGCCTTTTAAAATCATCATGCAGGATTCTGGTGGGAATATTCCTAACACTATAATAGACGAAGGTTCTTATGTTAGCATTTTATCAGTGAACGTTTATCAATATTTTGGTTCCCCACATATTTCACCTGTGACTCTGAATATGTTGACATTTGACATAATAGTTAGTAAACCTTTAGGGATCCTTCCTAAGTTTCTAGTTACTATGGGAGAAAAACAGTCTACATTGATGTGATGGTAGTTCACGAATTCTTGGATTTTAACCTTCTCCTCGAGTGAGAATATGTCTATGTTATGAGAGATTTTGTGTCCATTCTCTTTCGAGTGATATACTTCCCTTACAATAGAAACATAGTAACCATTGACCAAATTTCATTCATTGACCCTCATCTGGTGCTAAACCATCTACCTTCCCTAAATGGTCCATAAATTCCATCGATGTCTGCCCCACCAAAGGTAAATTATGTAACGACCTATCCCATGTGTTCAACTCCGAACAAGAGGGAATATATCCCTTATATTTACTTAGATCTCGTAGTTGACTTGGCAATCTCTTCGATAGAGCTATTAGAGCCAGATATCCCTACCGTTATCGAGGTTGTCAACATGTATTCCTTCCGAAGTGTTTTTTTTCCATCTAGCAAAGATCTCCTGGAAGCCATGGCTGGCATATATCCCTTGACATGTAATCCTTAGAAATAATTTTCCTCTTGGTACCCATGATCAAGAATATGTTTTCTTCTCTATGGAAATATTGTTAAAAAATGAAACATAAGTTGTGAGCATAGTTTCTCCTCTATGTGGAAAGCTCCTTAAAAAATGAAATAGAAATCTAGAGATTGAACCTGGAGTTACAAGCATAGTTTAATTTTGTTTCAATCTTGTTTAAAAATGAAACAAATTTGGATTTTACTCTTTTTTCTTTCTCATGCTTGTAGATACATGAGAATGTGACCGAGTATACTTTTATCACTTTTTTGGACTCGTAAAGGTTAGATGAAAAAAGGAACCCCTAGAGTATCATGTAAGCTCTCTTCAGACTCTCTAAACATGAAATGTTTGATGCAAACCCCCTTCCCTCCAAAGGGTTGCTTGACCTCCCAGTCTTGGAATGTCTGAATTCTTGAGTTGGAGTGACTCCTTGGGTCCCTGCGGATACCCAAAACTATTCCACCCACAAACATAGGTTTGTTCTGCAAGTGACCACAGATATGACCGTGGGTTTATCCCCTTCGTGGTTCAGACTTCAGGGATATCCTGAACCCTTCTATCACCTCTTCCAGAAGTACTCTTCTTCGAGGTTCTGAACTCCTTCCATGTTTTTCCTTAGATTCACTAGCCCCACTATGGTTCGGACTTCAAAACATCACATACTCTAGGCCTTCTGTTCACAACCTCCAACCTTCTAATTCCCAAACTACCCGATCCATTGCAATGGGTTATCCTACGATCAACGATCGAGATTGAATCATGACTTCGTACTTCATGACTCGGTCTTCGTCAAGTTTTTAAATTGTTGAACCTTCGAAGTACCAAAATACTTCACGGTTCTCCTCCTTGTGAATTCACCATATCCGGTGGTCTGGGATCGCTTGTCTCCCTTTGAGAATGAATCTTGTTCATTAACTTTTAGTGAGGATTTCAAGGACTTCTTTCCTTGAATAATTCCACCACTCTTCCTCCTAATATTTCCTTCTTTGATTTTCTCTTCTGAACAATCTCTTCAACACTTAGTCGAATTATTGGCCTATGCACAACTTGCGACAAAATTTCATCCACACTCAGTCTCCTATGAATGAATTCGCACTCCTTGTAGACGTTGATGAATTCCTTGCATACATATTAGTTCCACTATCTCTTATGAGATTTCGAGAAGAAACATAATCGTTCACACACTACTTGCAGACGCTATGCACACCTTGCAGTCACTCAATAAAAAGAAAAAAATGAAATTTATCCACTCCTCCCAATGACTCATACATTCAACAAAGAAAATGCAGTCATGGATTCAAGAATAGAAATAGAAGAGAATTAAAAAAATAAAAGAAGTTCTACCATTCGTTCAAATAGACACCTAGTCAAGATACATTTGGGATAATATATCTCTGTTATATTCAACCAACTAAAAGTTGCATCCATTCATACAACATTTTGATGTACCTCCTAGTTCTTGGCTTACAATGGCAATATACCTATTAGGTTCAACCACAAAAACAACAAATAATAGACAATATTACAAAGATTTAAACAAAGGGGATCTCTGGAGTTCTTCCCTCCAACTACTCTATGCTATCTTAATGGAATTGAATACTATCAACTAATTAACACTTATTACAATACATATCGAGTCAGACAGATGAAAGTGAACGCTCCAAATCTGTACTGTGATCTGATTCATTAAAGCAAGATACATTCCCCCATCAACCTTACATGATGGCTCATTCTTCAATCATTAAAGATGTTCATAACTCAAAAATATTTGTCAGATATCACATGAATAAATTGATCATTCAAAATTAAAAATATTTCAAAATGTGCTCTAGTGTGCCTAGCTGTCTTTCACACTTGTGATTTGTTGCAATTCTCTTGCATCATAATCCCTTAGATGAAAAATTCATGGAATCCTACATCGATCTTCCATGCTTCTGGATCTCTTCTTCACCAACCCAACTAGAATATTCTAATGGTCATCCTTTCCACCTCACCAAGTATTCAAAATATGTCATCCTTCCCGTCTTCTTACCAACTCGTCGATCTATGATCTTTTCCATCTGCAACTTCTATGCTACAGGCATCTATTTCTCCCACTGGATCTTTCTTTGATCTTCAGAACTTTCAAATCCATATTCCCTGTATGGATACAGGTCTGCAATATTGAATATGTGCAATATACCCACATATTCTAGTTGTTCTAACTCATATACATTTTCACGAAATCTCTTCAAGATTTTACATGGCCCTATATTTTTCAATTTCATCTAATTATATGTTCCCATCAAGAATATTTCCTTCCTCACATGTGCTAGAACGTGATTACCAACCTCAAATTCAATATTTATCCTATGTTGATCAACTCTGAATTTGTATTCATTGTTGCTCTTCTTTAGCTTCTCCTTGATTTGATTGTGAAGTTCCTGCATCTCTGTAGTGAAATCTTCATCTCCCACACTTCTAAACTCACTCTACTTCAAATATCTTAGCTCTAAAACTCCTCTCAGATTCATCCCATACATGATATGAAATGGGATTTTTCCAGTGCTCTTGTTCACTAAGTCATTATATACAAACTCATCTTGTTCTAGAATCTGATCCCACTGACTATGGTGTTTAGTAACCAAACTCCTCAACAAATATCCTATGCTTCTATTCACCACTTTGGTCTGTCCATCCGTTTGTGGGTGATACACAGAACTAAAGGATAGTTTTGTCCCCAACGTTTTCCACAACATTGTGTAGAAATGACCAACAAAGTTGGTATCCATGGCTAAAACTATACTCCTGGGAAATCCATGGAGTCTCACAACTTCTTTGAAAAACAAATTCACAACATGCATTGCATCACTAGTATTCTGACATGAGATAAAGTGTGCCATATTCAAAAATCTATCCACCACCACAAATATGGAATTACTTCCTCTTTGTTTCCTTGGCAACCCTAACACAAAATCCATGCTTATTGCGTCTCAAGGCCTCTCTGGAGTAGGTAATGGTTGGTACAACCCAATGTTTTTCTTCTTCCCCTTGGCATACTGACAAATCTTACAATTATTCACAAATTTCCTCACCTCCATTATCATACCTGGCCAATAATATGAGCCATTCAATTGAGAAAATATTTTTTCATGGCCGAAGTGTTTGACTAGACCTCCACTATGATTTTCCTTCAACAAATTCTACCTCATCGAGAATCTCGGTATGCACAATTGACATCCTTTGAACAACAGCCCATCCTGGATCATATATTTGGTCCACTGGTTTCTGTCTTTGAGCACAGGATTCTCACATGCTTCATATGCTTCTCCAAAATCTGGATCACTAGGATACATTTCCTTAAGGTGATCAAACCCCAAGGTTTTGACCTAAAATTCCTGGAGAATAAAAATCCTCCTACTCAATGCATCAACAACCTTGTTATCATTTCCATAAATATTTTTAATGACAAAAGTGAAATTTTTTATAATCTCTATCCACTTAGCATGTTTCTGGTTTAACTTCTCCTGTTTGGTTATGAATTGCAAAGCGTGACTATCGCTATACAAAACAAATTCCTTTGGTACAAGATAATGCCTCCATTTATTCAATGCTTGGATTATGGCATAGAACTCATTGTCATATGTGGAGTACTTCTTTTTGGATTCATTCAACTTCTCGCTGAAATATGCAACATGTATGTTGTATTGGCTTGAGACTGCTCCAATTGCAACCCCACTCGCATCATATCTTACCTAAAATGTCTTTCTGAAATATGACAAAACCATAATCGGTTGTTAGTTATCTTCTCCTTCAATATGTTGAATCTTCGTTCAACCTCCTCTTTCCATTTGAAATACTTGTGTCTTTTCTTCACTGTATCCATCATCTGATCACTAATCCCACTAAAATTTCTGATGAACTTCCAATAAAATCTTGCTAGCCCATGGAATATTCTCACCTCAAAGATATTTTTCGGTGATGACCATTCTTTGATTTATTTCACTTTTTCAGGATCCATCTTCAACTTGTTTGAAGAAATAACAAAACCCAAATATATGAGCTCTGTCTTCATGAAATATGGCTTCTTCAAATTAATCAAGAGCTTCTCTTCCTACAACCTCCTCATCACCAATGTCAAATGTCTCAAGTGTTCCCCCTTAGTCTTGCTAAATAATAGTGTATCATCTAGATATAGAATCAGGAACTTACCAATGAAATATTTTAACACTTTATTCATCAATCTCATAAAAGTACTCGGGGCATTTTTTAAGCCAAACGGAATAACAATCCATTCATACAACCCTTCATTCATCTTGAATTATGTTTTTCACTTATCACCTTCCCTCATTCTGATCTGGTGATATCCACTTTTCAAATCTATTTTCGAGAAATAGTTGGCTCCACTTAAGAAATCCATCAAGTCATCCATCCTTGGAAATGGAAATTTGTATATGACGGTGATCCTGTTTATGGATCTCGAGTCCGTACACATTCTCCATCCTCCATATTTCTTTGGAAATATGGTTGGAACTCCACATGGAATCAAAATTTGACCAATCCTTTGTCTAATAGATCCTGAACCTATATCTTCACTTCTTCATTCTCTTAAGGTGTCAACCTGTACACTGCTATATTCGGCAGGCTTTCTCCTGATATAAAGTCAATGTGATGACTGATTCTTCTGATAGGTGAAAATGAGTTTGGCAACTCATCCACTAAAACATCAGAAAAATTCTCTAATAGTTCCTGAACTTCCTCAAGAAAATCTTCCATTGAAGTACCGATAAACCTCGGTTTCCTCACTACAAAAAACAACATCTCCTATTCCTTCTTTATTTAATTCAGGAGTTCCTTCCCACTCATGAGAAGTATGCTCATGCTAGCTTCATCTTTCACCTTTTTTTCTTCAATTGGTAGCAACATGTGTGTTCTACCATTCTTCTCTAAGGTGTATCTATTTCTCCTCCCATCGTGAATAACATTTATGTCATACTACTAGGCTATTCCCAAGAAAACATGATAGACATCCATAGGAATTACATCACATAGGATCTCATCCATATATCCTCCTATTTTGAAAATAACCATGCATTGTTGAGTGACTATTACCTGATGATCTTTGTGCAACCATGAGACTTTATACAGTGTTGGGTGTGCATTCATATCCAACTCTATATTCTCCACCATATCTATGGATACTAAGTTGTCAATGCTCCCAATCTCAATCATCACCTTAAAAACTCTATCTTTCATTTTGTAAGATCTCTTGAACAAATTGTTTCTTTTGCACTGGTTTTTCAGTGTTCGAATCTTGCTTCAAAATAACCTTCTTCATCAGTAAGGACCTTCCATCCTCTGCACCTTCTGTCCCATGATATTGCTTATGTTCTTTCGAAATGTGATCTTCACCTCCTTTCTTTTTCTCAGGACAATCCCAAGACATATGTTCTATCTTTCCACAGGCATAACACCTTACTTCTCCTCCTTTGCCTCTTCCTCTGGAAAAATAACTTCTACCACCACTATGTCTTCCTCAGGAACTTCCTCTTCTCTAAGAGTGACTATGTGGCTTCTTCGCCTCATCCTTGGGCTTATGTTCCCTAACTTGGGAAACTCCCTTKCCTATGTTCAAGCCTCGACCTTTTTTTTGTTGACTCTCCTTTATAGCCAACTTTTCTTCTTCTTTCAACACCATTTGATACGTGTCTTCAATCGTCCTGATTGTTGCCATACTCATTTCATAATGAATATCATACCTCAAGACATTAATGTATCTGGAAACTTTCTCTTCGTCTCTTTCTCTTTGTCCAAATATAATATTCAACTTATAGAACTCTTCTATGTACTCCACAACCAATCCTCTATGTCTCAAGTTCTACATCCTCCTGAACAGACTTATCTGGTAATCTTTGGGCATGAATTTATTCTTAATATTGGCTACCATTCGATCCAAAATATTGATATTTTTCTTGCCTTTTCCCCTTCTATCGGCTTGCATTTCATCCCACCACAGTGTTGCATGTCCTTTCAACCTAGTGAAAACATGTCTTACCTTTTTCTCCTCTTCGACATCCTCATAGTCGAAATACTTGTTCATCGCTCATATCCATTCAAGAAATTCCTCCATGTCTAAGTTTCCTTCATACGTAGGTATGTTAATATTCACTCTGGCACCCAATTTGACAACTGCTTTCAACAAGCAATCTTACACAACATCCTCAACTACAACTTCTTCAACTTCAACCTCTTCATTTTCTACCTCGCTGACATTTCCAACATCAGGTGCTCTCCTTTGGGTGGTCTCCATAGAATCCAAACTCACACGTAGTTCTCTCATTTCCCTTTCCATAGCTTTGTTGGCTACAGGTGGGTCAACATATCTTATAGGCGGCATTGTTCTAACGTTTTTGATACCTCTCCTTCTCTCTACATAAGTCAATTCTGTATTTGTCTCTGATACCACTCTTATGAAAACTCCCTTCCCTCCAAAGGGATGCTTGACGTCCCGGTCTTGGATCATTTGAATTCTTGAGTTGGAGCTACTCCTTGGGTCCCTATAGGTACCCAAAAATATTCCACCTACACACAGGTCTCTTCTGCAAGTGACCACGTCTATGACCATGGATTTATCCCCTTTGTGGTTTGGACTTCGGGGATATCCTAAACCCTTCTATCACCTCTTCCTGAAGTGCTCTTCTCTGAGGTTCTGAACTCCTGCCACATATTTCCTTACATTCACCGGCCCCACTATGGTTTGACACTTGTGACCTCATGTACTCTAGGCCTTCCATTCACAACCCCCAACCTTCTGATTCCCGAACTCCCTGATCCATTTCCACATGTTATCATATGATCAACGATCGAGATTGAATCGTGACTTTGGACTTCGTGACTCAGTCTTCATCGAGTTTTCAACTTGATGAACCTCTGAAGTACCAAAATACTTCACAGTTCTTCTCCTTGTTGTTATCACCATAACAATTTTCAAATGGTATCCAAGTGTCATAATTTTAGCGAAAGACTATGTCTCTAAGGGGATATGATAATATAGAGGGACAAGCTATACCTGGCGATGTATGGATAAATATAGCGAAAGTGTGAAGGGTAAAAATAGGTGAACCATCGATCTTGAAAGAGGCTCGGATCAATGGCTAAGGTGTATATTGGGGATTGAAATAGCGTCAATATTAAGTAGTCAAGGGTGGGAAACCTCTCGAGGTACATTGACGGACGTGTGACGCCTCTATAGGTACATCGAGGAAAAAAGAAGTTTGACAAAATCCACTTTCTCCAACCCATGATGCCAAAGCCGTTGGGTAAACATGGACCATAGATCTTAAAGCAACCCAAATCAATGGCTAAAACTCATATCAAAAATTGAGGTAGCGTGAAGAGTAATAAATCCAGGGAAGGCTGGGGAAAATCGTCATTGTTTAAATTGTGGACACGTGTCACCCTCAGAGGCACATCAGGTTGAAAAGCAGTCCACCTAAAATCATTTTCTCCAAACCTCGATGTCAATAGATACCTATAAAAAGAGGACCCCCCAGCATTATTTTATGATAAGTTGAATCATTCAAACGCTCGAAAATTTGGTGCAAAGCATCCATTTGAAACTCAAGCTCAAAACTGAACCATATTTGTGTTTCTTTCGCTGCTTAACAAGTATTTTTCACCATGGCCACTAATCCTGTTATATTATCTGTAAATGAGAAAGACATGTCCTCAAGAGAAGAAGCACTAATTGATAGACACTCTGACATTTTCGAAACAGAGATAATAGTCAACCGTTTTTGTTTCCAGATTGAATTTTTTGGACAGTGCTGGAATGTGCATTCCTTTCCTCGAAGAGGATCAAGCCTCCATCACCCCTTACATSATAGAAGTAGTCTTTCCTTGCYCTGGATTTGTAATCTGGTGTGCAAAGCRATATTCTCAGGAAGAAAGAGTCATCTTGAATAAATTAGGGTCATAGGTTTTATGTGAAGTAGACAATCCATTGCTCTGGCACACCCTCAGTATACCAGATTCCTCCTCCATAGTATCAAAGCCCTTCTAMGAACAAAAGATGATAAAAAATTATAGAGAATTCCCACCATAAGTAAAAGCTCGATTTTTGCAAACCATCGTCAAACCTGAACACCATTGAGAGATTCTGTCATTACCTGCTAGTGCAAGTGTTATGGTCATCAAAGTTCAATGGGATTGMTCTCTGTTGAGTCAAATTTTGGGGGTGGATAATGACATGTTTTTGGTAGAATTCATGTTAGGTTTCCTGTTGAATTTATTTATGTCAGAGTATGGTTAGTCAGTTTGTGTCAGTTTTGACAAATTTATTGCCGATAATATACATGAGCAATTGATTAATTTCAATTCACTGAGGCACTTGAGATACTACACGCACTTGTTAAGAATGTTCCTGGAATATAACAGAACCAAATTTCTTGAGACTGCATTTATTTCAACCGAGTGTAAAAGAATTACCATGCTTATTTTCATCAATAAGATTATGTCTAGGGTGTACAATCTTATTTTCAATTTGGAATTGCCAAGGGTCTTGGAGGAAATGAAAAGAAGTTTGCAACCAAATCCAGAGAGAAGGGTAGGAGACTAGATGTTGTTCATACAATCCATTGTGATTTGGGTATATGGCTACCAAGAAGGACCTTATCATTTACCAGTTTTTCTGAATCCCAGAATCTTTGCTTTGGAGTTCATAAGACAGAGGATCATTATCAGAGACTGATCATTTTTTGAAAGCACACAAGGAATCTAATCTAAAATTTCCTTTCATAGTAGGTCCCTTTGTGGAGAAGAAAAAGTATTGTTTGCCTCAGATTTAATCCAAACTTAGTGAATTTGGGTTCACATAGCTGCAAGGAAGAAAATATGACCCGCACCAGATCATATCAAAGAGAACATTGGTAAGCAGACAAGGCCCTTATGAACACAAGCGTGTTGAAGGATTTGATAAGTTGGCGAATCTAGAAACCTGTGTAGATATGGAGCTCGCTATGTAGCATGACCAAGAAAAACAAACAGAACCAACTTCTCAGCAGAGCCCAACATAGAAACCTTCTCCTAGATTGATTGTCAAAGCTCCTAAAATGAGCGTCTACAATAAGAGGAGCATTGCAGAGGCCCTGGGTGCCAGTAGCCAACAAGATATTCTCAAGAAAATTAAAATCACATCATCCTCTCAAATAGTCGACCTGGAAGAAGAAGAGACCAAAGAGAAAACATGCATGGAAATGGTAGAAGGTGTAACCAAGAACGAAGAAGTAGGTACAGGAAACAGACCACAAACTAGAAACATAACAAAGATTTTTAGCAGTAGGAAACACATATTTAGCTAGACACCTGGGGCAGTTTATCAGTGCAAGAAAGATTTAATGAACTGGTACATTGTAAAGGGAAGTATGGCCAACAGTCAAATAAGGGACCTTTTATCTAATGTAGAAAAGACTTCCCAGCTTAAATATTCGTTACTCTTAGTCAGAGATGTGGAAAAGAAAAAGTTTAACATAGCAGTGGATGACAATGATAAGGTATCTGAGATCAAAATGCACTATGAAAATATTGGTTCCCCTAACAAAGTAAAGTTTCACAGAAATTTCAACCATATGCTATATTCTGATTATCTAAGCTTAGGTCTAAGGGTTGCAAGATTGACAACACATTCCCTCAAACTAGATGGGCAATTGAAATAGGAAAAGGAATCTAGCAAAGCCTGGATGACACATGTCAAAAGGATAGAGTCTAAAGGTCCTCAAGAGGTGAAGGCCTCTCTAGATGAAAAATATAAGATGATCCAAAGCCTAAAGAAAAACATGAATATGTCACCTACAGACCATCCACAGACAACATAATTGACTTCTTTGGAACAAGAGAAGGAAACATTCGCATGAGGCACTCAATTACAAAGATAAATTTTCGCATTTGGAAAAAAAGAAAGAGAATTGGTCACAAGCACAGGCAATGACATCAGATATGGATGTCATTGTAATGGCTAATACAAAGGTTGGATCTAGCATTGAGGGGCTAGTCGAAGCTATGTCCCAGGTAAGCATCAAAACAGGGGAGATCAAAGGGCTCAACGAGGTTATAGAAAGGTTGAAACAAGAGATGATGGTGAAAGATGAGAAAATGGCTCAACTTCACAGAGATAATCAAGATTTACAAGAGAGAGTGAGTAAGCTAAAAACTAGGTTAAAGGGAAAAACATTACTGCAGGGAGCCAAACATATATGGTATTTTGTTGTTGAAGGGGTTATTAAATTCAAGGTTTATCTAAATTTTGTAAATGAAAAAAACAACATGGCCGCGACAACTCAGATCAGGAGTGTTGTTGTTAATGAGGTGTTATCCAAGAATCCCTCAGAATAGGCCCAAAATGCTATTGAATTGCTAAATTTTGTGCCAAATGTCGATCTTCAAACTATCGGAGTAAAGTATAGGACTGCGTTTATCATTTCGTCCAGGAGAATCATCGCTAAGTATAACCTTCTCAGATCAGTCCAAAACAAAGCTATGCATATGGAACACAACATACATGAGTTTAAAGATGCATTTGAACATTTTTTTATCAAAGGCCTCCCATCATTTTGGGATGGCAAAGGTTCATTATACAATCAAGAAGATTACAATTCTCTCCTCATGCAATGCAGATTGGACCATTATGAATTTGAAGCTATAGAAAAATTCTAAAAGGCCCAAGCCTAGTAGAGTATTTGGCTACAAAATTTGAAATTTTGAATAAGTTCAAAATAGTGAAATTTGGCATGTCGACTATGTCCTATGCCACGTGCATTGACTTGGAGATTTTATTAAAGAGATGATGGATTACGAAATCCCCTCCAATTCACAATGGAATGAAATCATGCGGCTGGTTAAGACAAAGTGCAATGTCCATGGAGCCAGAAAATGATCCCTAGGTGTCATCAAATATGCAGATCTGAAAGAAGACCAGAGTGAGACAAATGGCGGGAAAGAAGTTGAACAGTCGGAGAAATTGTCGATAATACTAAAACGTTTTTTGCCAATTATTGTAAATGGTTTCATATACCGAAACTGTTTTGGAAGCTAAAACACGTCCATTTCATTCATTTTGATCAAATTGTATAAGTATTGGGATATTAGAATGAATTAATCTTGGCAGAAGTGCAAGAGCACCTTTGGTTGTATCAAACTATATTTTGTAAATTTTCTAAATCTGAATTGAATATAAATGCATAAGATTTTGAAGTCTCTATGAAAACATTCTAAAGGGTGGTGATATGAGCTTTGTTTCCTTTCATCGTATGTATTTCCACTGACCTGATACTTCATTTACATTTTCTTCTGTTTAAATTGGAGAATTAAAGGCCCATAATTCATCTTGTTATGCTCTTGGCTTAAGCAATTTAAACTGTGTGATTGTCTTCTTAACTAATTCCGGATTCATTCTGGTAATTCTCTAATGCAGTTATTTGTTTTCTTTATATTCCTACACTCTATTTAAATTTAAGAATAACTCAGATTCATTTCCTCGGTTAGAATTTATCCTCTGGATATTTCTATTAGCGGATGCATTGTTTTCATTGGCTTTCATAATTTCGACTCCATTGTCCTGTGGTTCCTCCCCTTCCTTGCCAACAACTTTATTAAAAAATCCCAAAACAAACCTAGTCTATCCACCAATTCCAAAAACAAACATAAAGTGACATGAGAGATCCCTCTCTAAGTTGAGTGGTCTAGTGCCTCAGCTCTAAATCTGGTTGAAATAGTTACCTCTGTTGTTTGTCTATCATCCAGACAAAATTTACAGAGTGCTAACATTTTGGCGTCGTTGTCGGGGATGAAATTGAAAAAATATTTCCTGGGAGAATGTCTTAAATCTTTAGTTTGACTCTTAAGGGTGACAGTGGATCAAATACATTATTGGATGCGATTATTTTTACCCTGGCAACTCCATTACTCAGTGACAAGTTGCACCATACCGTGTGAGATAGAAATCCTGGCTCCCAAGAATGTTCACACTAGGAGAAATCCAGACCCAGAAGCCACAATCGMTCTGCCTGAACCKGAGAAGCTTGTATGTAGAATAAAAGTAAGGCATGTAACCCCAGTGTTGCATCGAGACTGATATCTATCTTTTCCTAGGGACGTARTGACCAACATCAAATACCTTGAGTTTGACGTGAAATTTGAACAATCCTTGTTCAGAACTAAGTTTGAATCTTGTCTGAGTGAGACTCTCTTTGATGAAAAGAGATTCCAAGATCGAGTTTTAGCCACATCTGTCAAGCCTGTAGTGACCCCTGCTTAGAACTAACATCCACTCCAACCCCTCATAACAGTTATGGAATCTGGATTTTCTCCCCTCATACTACCATCTCAACTACATGATCTGCCTCAAGATTATAATCTAAGGATTAAACTATATGATGTCGAAGGTAACATATCAGCCCAAAAACATCTAGATTGGTTTAATGATTTCATAGAATTGGAAGAAGTGGACTATGAAGATGTGAATATGAGGTTTTTTACACAAAGCCTTGTAGGAGATGTGAGGAAGTAGTTCAGAGCCCTTCTAGCAGGTAGTATCACAGACTTCAAATCCTTTGAAACAAACTTCCTTTCAAAATGGGTGGATAAGAAAAATCCTTTTCAGTTGTTTACTCAGTATAAAATTATGAAGAAATCACCTGACGAGATGGTACAAGAGTTTTCAAATAGATTCATGAATGTATATAATGTTATTCCTGATGAAGTAAAACCCCTCCCCAAGGCTACTCAACTCAAATATGTTGATTCTTTTGAAAGTGACTTTGCTTTATTATTAAGAGAACGAAGATCTACCACATTGGATGATATGAAGACCGATGCTATAGAGGTGGAATTGAACCTAATGGATGTAGGGAAGATGAAAACTAATGTTGGCGGAGACACAAACAAATCTCAGGAAAAATCACAACCTTTGACATCTCAAAGATCAAAGGAAAGATTTGAAGCGATGATGAGAAACATGGAGTGGATGATGGAAAGGATGGCTCTAGGAAATATGCCTAACCCTAGAGAACAGGTTGATGGTCCACCCAGAAATCCGAGAATACTATATACTCCATATATTAGGCAAAGAAATTAGGCCAATCGAGTAGATCCAACAAATCTGGGAAACCAGGCAAATCAGGGAAACCAGACAAATTAGGGAAACCAAGGAAATCAAGGGGAACAACAAATCAGGCCTCCCTTCCAAAACAATTATGTAAATGAATGTCATTATGGAGATTTCGAAGATAACATGAAATTATGTGATGATAAAGAGACAGAGGTATTTTTTACCAAAGAAGAAAATGACCAGTTCATGGACGCAAGTGAGATCTTTCTACAAGATGAAAAGGGAAGGGTATTAGTAGAAAAAGAAGATTATGAGACCAGATTACAAAACACAATCATGAAATTCCAAAGGAAATATAACCTCCAAAATCAAAAGGTACCCCCAAACCCTTCAAAAGGTAATACTCGAAAGGGGTATCCCTCCATACAAGCTCAGAACAACGTACCTTCTTCTAGTTAAACCAAAAAAGATTTTTCTGCAAAAGATTTAGTTGCAAAGGACTCCAGTTTGAAATATTTTGTTGCGAATGATACTGTAGAAAAGGGGAAGCAAAAAGAAGAACCCCGGAAGAGATTATTGATTAGGAAATAAATGGTCACCAAAGAAGTATAAAAAACTCCATCCTCTTTTGATTTCGAAAGTGAAATGGCTAAAATAAAGATTTCGGTACCATTTAATGAATTGATTAAGAATAGTGAGTACATAAATCAAATCATAAATATTCTTAAGATGGGGAAAACCTTTGAGACCCTGAACATACAAGATGATCACCCAGCTATCTTATTCGGGCAAAGAGTAGGAGAAAGCAGTGAGAATGAGGAAGTTCCTCCTGTTTATGTTAGTTTGAAGATCCATGACATGAACCTACACAATGTTATGCTAGATTATGGAGAATCTCAAAAACTGATTCCCAACGTGGTCATGGACCAATTGGGCCTTGATGTCACAAGACCTTATAAATATTTGTTCTCCTTTGATTCAAGAAAAGTGAAATTCCTTGGCATGATCAAAGATATGGTGGTGTCTTTGGCACAAATCCCAGCAAAGAATATGATTATGGATGTAGTAGTCATGGATATCCCTCCAAAGTTCATCATGTTGTGGTCGAGATCATGGGATACAAAATTGAAAGGAAATCCCCATATGGATATGTATTATGATACTATTCCTGTCTTTGGTCAGGACAAAAGACTGTATAGGGATTTTTTTATTAAATATATGTTCGGCAATAAATCACATCCTAGCAATCATCATATCTATCCAGTAGAGACTGAATTAGGGTCTTCCATCTTCTTCAATGACCTGTTCTCCAAAGAAGGAGAAACATAAATCGTTATGGCTGACAAATATGAGCTTAATGGGAAAATGGAGGAACTTTCAGAACATCAAGATGATGCAGAGGACCAGTTATGGAAGATGAATTTTGATGGAGCCACCTGTAGAGAAGGAGTTGGAGCTAGCGTATGGATCAACCACCCTAAAGGAGACTCAAGATTGTGTTCCTACAAACTTGTTTTTGAATGCACTAATAACATGGCTGAATATGAAGCGTTGATATTGGGATTGAATGTTTTAGAAGAGTTGGGTGCCAAAAGAATTATTGTACATGTAGATTCTGAGCTAATTATAAATCAAATCAAAGGAATCTACCAAGCAAAACAACCCAGAATGAGGGCTTATAGAAATCTGGTACTAGAACTCCTTCATACATTTCAAGAATGCAATCTCTCAGCAATTCCAAGTGAACAGAATCATGTTGTTGATGCCCTGGCCACTTCAACAGTAGTTTTTAGAGTTCCAATTTTCCCTGAGAAAAGATAAAAGGTGGAGGTGAAGCATAGGCTAGCAATACGAGACAATATGAAGCATTGGAAAGTCTTTGAAAATGACAAGCAGATAGAAAGCTTCCTCAAAATGGAGAACGAGTTCAAGAATTTGAACATTGATGATGAATATTGTGATGATGAGATAGACACAACCTATTTCATGAAAGAAGGATATTTTGACAATCATATTGTTGGTAGATATATCATTCAGCTAAAGAGTAATATCATCCCCAAGGTCATGGTACCATTAGAGAAACTTTTCGATAACAATGACATAGCCAGAAGTCCAAAGATCACTGCAAATGAAGGGGATGTGGAAGATTGCAATATTGGGACTTCGGAGGATCCAATGATCGTGATTTTTTCCAGGAAGCTCGACCCTGAAGTAAAAGAGAGGTATGTCAAATTAATGAAAGAATTTCCTGACATTTTTTCTTGGATCTATGATGATCTAAAATTCTATGATACTAGTATAATCCATCATGTTATCCCAATTAAATAAGATCACAAGCCATTCAAATAGAAATTAAGAAGAATAAACCCTCTGGTGTTACCATTGATAGAAAAGGAAGTAAATAAACTATTTGAATAAAAAATTATAGTGTCCCTGAGGTTTTTCAAATGGGTGGAAAATATGGTACTAGTCCGGAAAAAGAGTGGAGAAATTAGGCTATGTGTATACTTCATGAATCTAAATAAGGTGTCTCTAAAGGACAACTATCCATTGCCTAAAATGGATTGGATTCTACAGAAGGTAGTGGGATCTCAAAATATGTCCATGATAGATGGTTTTTCTGGATAAAATCAGATTACAGTGCACCCTCATGACCAGGAAAAGACTGCATTTACTACACCATGGGGAACGTTTATGTATGAAAAAATTCCTTTTGGGCTTATAAATGTAGCGGTGACATTTCAAAGAGCTATGGATATATCTTTTTCTGATGAAAAAGATAAATTCATTGTTATCTACCTTGATGACATTACATTGTATTCTGCCTAAGATGAAGAACACCTCAAGCACCTCAGAAGGGCATTTGAAAAATGCAGAAAATTTGACATATCGCTAAATCCAAAAAAGTCAAATTTTTCCATGGAAGAAGGGAAGCTCTTAGGACACATTATTTCGAATGAAGGGATAAAGATGGACCCCAACAGAGTTGAAGGTATATTTAAAATCGACATACCCAGAAGTAAAAAGGAGGTACAATCTTTCCTAGGGAAAGTAAACTTTCTGAGAAGATTTATCCAAAATTCAGCTGAAATCATAAAACACATCACCAACATGCTAAGAAAGGGAAATGAAATAAAATGAATTCTTGAAGTGATAAAGTCCTTTGAATACATCAAGGTGGCATTGACAAAGGCTCTTGTATTGGCTATTCCAAATTTTGAGAAAGATTTCATATTGTTCTCATTTGCCTCAGAATACACAATTGCAGGTGTGTTACTCCAAAAAGATGAACAAAATTTTGAGAAGCCCATAGCATAATACAGTAAAATGTTGAGAGATGCTCCTTTAAAATATGATATCATGGAGAATCAAGCATATGCTTTGGTCAAGGCATTGGAAAAATTATGGGTTTACATCCTACATTCACATACCACAACTTATGTTCCCAACAGCTCAGTAAAGGACATATTGACACAACCCAATCCTGAAGGGAAGCAGGAAAAATGGATTGCGGTGTTGTTAGAATATGATCTTGAAATAAATCCCACGAATTTGATCAAAGGACAGGGACTTGCTAGATTGATGACACAAACAAAATGTGAAATATTGAGAATAAATTTGACTACATATCTGTCAGACCATGCAACAGAGGAAGAAAGGGAGACTACACAAATATCTCATAATTTTCTTGACTCTGCATGGTATGTAGATATCATTTTTGTGTTGAAAAATCTGTAGGCTCCTCCAAAGTATAGTAAAACAAAGGCTAGATTCTTGAAACTAAAGGCGACACAATTTTTTATAGTAAATGAGTATCTGTACTGGAAATACCCAGGGAGAATTTAATTGATTTGTTTGATAGAAGAAGAAGAAGATAAAACCATCAAAGAGTTCCACAAAGGTGATTGTGGAGGTCATCATTATTGGAAGATGACTGTGCACAAAATTTTGAGACCTGGTTTTTATTGGCCTAGCATTTTTCCTGATGTTTATAAAGAAGTTTCAAAGTTCCATGAATGTCAAATATTCGATGGGAAAGGAAAATTGCAGTCTCTGTCATTAAAACCTATTTCAGTAGAAGCTCCTTTCAGACAATGGGTCTTGGATTTTATAGGGGAGATACATCCACAGTCCTAGGATCAACACAAATGGATCATGACAACAACAAATTATTTTACTAACTGGATTGAGGTTGTTCCCACCAGATAGGATATAGATGATGTTATCATTCGATTCCTAGAAGACAATATCTTGTCCAAATTCAGATGCCCGATCAATATTATAACAGACAATGCAATGACATTCAAGTCTAAAAAACTGGAAAAATTCTACAGTAACTACAACATTACCCTTAGTCATTCCACTTCATATTATCCTCAAGGGAATGGGGTGGCTGAGTCTTCGAATAAAATATTGGTTAGAATCATCAAAAAAATGATGCAAGATAATAAAAGGCATGGCACAAAAATATCATCCATGCACTCTCGGCTGATAGGATATCCCCAAAAAGATCTATTGCCACATATCCTTTCCAGATCGTTTATGGTACAAAATCCATCTTTCCTACTACATTGGGATTGTCGATAATGAATTTGTTACAGGAGAAAGAAGCAGAAACAAATGCCAGTCAGAGAAGAGATGATGAGCTGATCAACATACAATCGACCAGAGAAAAGGCCTTCAATAACGCCCAAGTATGTCAAGACAAGATAAAATAAGATTTCGACAGTCATACCGAGGTAGACAACTTCAAAATAGGAGATTGGGTACTAAAATGGGACGCCAGAAATGAAGATAAAGGTAAACATGAAAAATTTGATAACCTGTGGCTGGGTTCATTCAAATTCGCAGCTTACCATGGGAGAAACACATATTTGTTAGAGGAAAGTAATGGAGATTTCTCCAAAGGAGGGCATGTGAATGGTAGGTTCCTCAAGCATTACATTGTTTCAAAAAATCATCACCCCACCATTCATTGTATATAATCGTTCTACATTTCCTTTACGCATGAGAGATTAGAATAAAGGAAGCATAGTTTAAGCTCGAGGTGAAGGCCCTGAGCTATGTTAGGCAGATTGTAAGTTTTAAAATAAAGATCAACAGATTCAAATTACATTAATAAATCACAGCCCAATGGGAAGGAACATAGTATACAGTTCTTCGCTACCTCACAGGGAGGATAGCATCCCCAGTTGGAGCTAATGTTATCACCATAACAATTTTCAAATGGTATCCAAGTGTCGAAAGTTTAGAAAAATTCTATGTCACTAAGGAGATATGATAATTTAGAGGGCCAATCTATACCTGGCGATGTATGGATAAATATAGTGAAAGTGTGAATGGTAAAACTCGGTGAATCATCGATCTTGAAAGTAGCCTCGAATAGGCTAAGGCACATATCGGGGATTGAAATAGCGTGAAGATTAAGTAGTCGAGAGTAGGTTGGGGAAAACCATCATGGTTTTATTGACAAACACATGGTTCCTCTAGAGGTACATTGGGGAAAAACGCAGTCTAACTAAAACCACTTTCTCCAACCCTCGATGCCAAATTTGTTGGGTAAACGTGGACCATAGATCTTAAAGCGGCCCGAATCAACGGCTAAAACTCATATCGACAATTAAAGTAGCGCGAATATTAATAAATCGAGGGTGGGACAGGGAAAACTGTTAGGGTTTGAATTGTGGACATGTGGTGCCCTCAGAGGCAGATGGGGATGAAAAGAGGTCCACCTAAAACCGTTTTCTCCAAACCCCAATGTTAATAGATACCTATAAAAGGAGAATCCCCAAACATTATTTTATGATAAGTTGAAGAATTCAAATGCTCATAAATTTGGCATAAAGCATCCATTTGAAACTCAAGCTCATAATTGAACCATATTCATGCTTCTTTCACTTCTTAACAAGTATTTTTCACAATGGTTGCTAGTATTGTTATCTTATTCGTAAATGAGAAAGACATCTGCTCCAGAGAAGAAGCCCTAATTGATAGAGACTCTGACGTTTTCGACACAGAGATAATAGTCTCACCCATTTCTATGTCTAGGTCGAATTTGTTGGACAATGTTGGAACACGCATTCCTTTCCTCAAAGAAGATCAAGCCTCCATCACCCCTTACGTCGTAGAAGTAGTCTTTCCTTTCCTTGAATTTGTAAGTTGGTGTGCAGAGTGATATTGTCAGGAAGAAAAAGTCATTTTGAATAAATTAGGGTCAGAGGTTTTATCTGAAGTAGACATTCCATCACTCAGGCACACCCTCAGTATACCAGATTCCTCCTTCATAGTGTCAGAGCCCTTCGAGGAACAAAAAATGATAACAATTTATAGAGAATGCCCACCAGAAATAAAAACCTTGTCTCTTGAAACCATCGTCAAACCTGAACACCATTGAGAGAGTCTGTCATTACCTGCCAGTGTAAGTGTCATGGTCATCGAAGTCCAATGGGCTTGTTCTCTATTGAGTCAAATTTTGGGGGTGGATAATGACAAGTTTGTGGTAGAAGTCATGTTAGGTTTCCTGTTGACTTTATTTATGTCAGTGTCTGGTCAGTCAGTTTGTGTCATTTTTGACAACTTCAGATACTACACACACTTCAATTCAATTCAATTCACACTTCAGATACTACACACACTTGTTAAGAATGATCTTGGAATCTAATAGAACCAAATTTTGCCGAGACTGCATGTATTTCAACCAAGTGTAAAAGAATTACCATGCTTATTTTCATCAATAAGAATATGTCCAGGGTGTACAGTCTTATTTACGGTTCGAACTTGTCAAAGGTCCTGGAGGAAATGAAAAGCAGTTTGCAACCAAATCCAGAGAGGATGGTAGGATATTGGATGTTGTTCATACAATCCATTGTGATTTGGGTATATGGATACCAAGAAGGACCTTATCTTTTACCCATTTTTCTAACTCCTAGAGTATTTGCTTTGGAGTTCATAATACAGAGGATCATCTTAGAGACTGAGCATTTTTTGAAAGGACACAAGGCGTCTAGTCTAAAATTTCCTTTCATAGTAGGTCCCTTTGTGGTGAAGAAAAAGTCTTGTTTGCCTCAGATTCAATCCAAACTCAGTGAATCTAGGTTCATAGAGTTGCACGGAAGAAAATAGAACCCACACTAGATCATATCGAAGAGAATATTGGCAAGCAAACAAGGCCCCTATGAACACGAGCATGTTGAAGGATTCAATAAGTTAGCCAATCTAGAAACCTGTGTAGATATGGAGTTCACCATGATAAAAAAAAGAAAGAGTAATCGACTTCTCAGCAGAGACAAAAATAGAAACCTTCTCCTAGGTTGATTTCTAAAGATCCTAAAATCAGCGTCTACAATAAGAGGAGTAGTTCAGAGGCCTTGGGCACCAGTAGACAGCAAGATATTCTCAAGAAAATGAAAATCACATCATCCTCTCAAATAGTCAACCTAGAAGAAGAAGAGCTCGAAGAGAAAACATGCATGGAAATGGTAGAAGGTGTAACCAAGAAAGAAGAAGTAGGTACATGAAGAAGACCACAAACTGAAAAAAACACAAAGGTTTTTAGCAGCAGGAGACACATATTTAGCTAGACACCTGGGGAAATTTATCAATCCAAGGAAGATTTAATGAACCAATATTCTTTAAAGGGAAGTATGGCAAACAATTAAATAAGGGGCCTTTTACCTGAAGTATAAAAGACTTCCCATCTTAAATCTTCCTTACTCTTAGTCAGAGATGTGGAAAAGAAAACATTTAACATAGTAGTAGCTAATGATGATAAGGTATCTGAGATCAAAATGCATTATGAAAATATTTGTGCTCCTGACAAAGTAAAGTTCCATAGAAATGTCAGCGATATGCTATATTCTGATTATCTGAGCTTAGTTCTAAGGGTTGCAAGATTGACAACACATGCACTCAAGCTAGATGGGAAATTGAAATAGGAAAAGGAATCTAGCAAATCCTAGATGAAACAGGTCAAAATGATAGAGTCTGAAGGTCCTCAAGGGGTGAAGGATTTTCTAGATGAAAAGGATAAGATGATACAAAGCCTAAAGAAGAAGCTGAATATGTCACCTACAGACCATCCACAGACAACAGAACTGGTTGCTTTGGAATAGGAGAAGGAAACATTCAGACAAGAGGCACTCAATTAAAAAGCTAAAGTGTTGCAATTGGAAAAAGAGAAAGAGAATTGGTCACAAGAACAATAAACGACATCATATATGGTTTTCATTATACCAGATAATACAAAGGTTGGATCTATCACTAAGGGGCTGGTCCAAGCTATGTCCTAAGTAAGCATCAAAACAGGGGATATCAAAGGTCTCAACGAGGTTATATAAATTTCGAAACAAGATATGAAGGTGAAAGGTGAGAAAATGGCTCAACTTCACAGAGATAATCAAGATTTACAAGATAGACTGAGCAAGATGAAAACAAGGTTTAAGGTAAAAAAATTATTGCAGGGAGCCAAACATGTCATATGGGATGTTATTGCTGCAGAGGCTTCTAAATTCAGGGTTTATCTAAATTTTGTAAATGACAAAAACAACATGGATGCCAGAGCTCAGAGCAGGTGTGTTGTTTTTAATGAGGTGTTAGCCAAGCAGCCCTCAGACTGGGCCCAAAATGATATTGACTTGATAAATTATGTGCCAACTATCAATATTCAAACTATCAGAGTAACGAACAGGAATGCATTGATCATTTCGGCCAGGAGAATCATCGCCAAGCATAACCTACTCAGATCGGTTAAAAACAAAGTTATGCATATGGAGCACAACATAAAAGAGTTTAAATACACATTTGAACAATTGTTTATTAAAGGCCTCCCATCATTTTGGGATGGAAAAGGTTCATTATACAATCAAGAATATTTCAATTCTCTCCTCATCTAATGCAGAATGGACCATTCTAAATTTGAAGCTACAGAAGAAATTTTGAAATGCCTAAGCCTGGTAGAGTATTTGGCTAGAGACTTTGAAATTTTGAATAAGTTCAAAACAATGAAAGTTGGCATGTCGACTATGTCCTATGCCACATGCATTGACTTGGAGATTTAGATTAAAGAGATGATGGATTACCAAATCCCCTCTGATTCGCAATGGAAGGAAATTGTGTGGTTGGCTAAGACAAAGTGTAATGTCCTAGGAGCCAGTAAGTGATCCCCAAGTGTCATCAAATTTGCATATCTAATAGAATACCAAAGCGAGATAGATGGCGGGAAATAATTCGAACAATAGGAGAAATTTCCCATAATATTGAAACATTTTTTGTCAATTATTGTAAATCATTTTGTATACCAAAATTATCAGTCGAAATTGTTTTGGAAGATAAAACGCTTTAGTTTTAGTCATTTTGATCAAATTGTATAAGTACTGGGATATTAGAATGAATTGATGTTGGAAGAAGTGCAATAGTACCTTTGGTTTTATCAAACTCTATTTTGTAAATTTTTTGAATCTGAATTGAATATAAATGCAGAAGATTTTGAAGTCTCTATGAAAAGATTCTAAAGGGTGGCGATATGAGATTTGTTTCCTTTCATTGTATGTATTTCTTGTGACATGTTACTTCATTTACATTTTCATTTGTTTAAATTGGAGAGTTAAAGGCGTAGAATCCATCTTGTGATGCTCTCGGCTTAAGCAATTTAAACAGTGTGATTGTCTTCTTAACTAATTCAGAATTCGTTTCGGTAATGCTCTGATGCAGTTTTTTTTTTTTTTTTTATCTTCCTACACTCTATTTAAAGTTAAGAATAACTCAGACTCATTGCCTTGTTTAGCCTTTATCATTTGGAGAGTTCTATTGGAAGATGTTTTTTTTTCATTCACTTTCAAAATTTTGACTCCATAGCCCTGTGTGTTCCTCCCCTTCCTTGCTAGCAACTTTATTAAGAAAAACCCCAAATGAACCTAGTCTAGCCACCAATTCCAAAAAGAAATATCAAGTGACATGAGAGAGCCCTCTCCGAGTTAAGAAGGCTAGTGCATCAAATCTAAATTTGTTTGAAACAGTTACCTCTATTGTTTGTCTATTAGCCGAACAAAATTTATAGAATGCTAACACTTGTGAATTCACTAGATCTGGTGGTATGAAATCACTTGTCTCCCTCTAAGAACAAATCTTGTTCACTGACATGCAGTGACGATTTTAGGGACTTCCTTCCTTGAATAATTCCACCGCTCTTCCTCTTGAGCTTTCCTTCTTCGATTTTCTCTTCTAAACAATCTCTTCGACACTTAGTCGAATTCCTAGCCTGGGCACACCTTGGAATAGAATTTCATCCAAACTCAATCTCCTGTGAATAACTTCGCACTCCTTACAGATGTCGATGCACTACTTTCATACATATAAGTTCCACTATCTCTTCTGAGATTTCGAGTCAAAATAGACTCAGTCACGCACTCTTTGCAAATGTTATGAAAACGTTTCACTCACTCAATAAAGAGAAACAATTGAAACTAATACAGTCCTCACAATGACTGATACATTCAACAAATAAAACGCAGTCGTGGATTCAAGAATAGAAATAGGAGAGAATTAAAAAAATAACAGAAGTTCTACCATTCATTCAGATAGACACCTAGTCAGGACACATTTGGGATAATATATCTCTATTATATTCAATCAACTGAAACTTACATTCATTCATACAACATTTCTCTGTATCTCCCAGTTCTTGGCTTACAATGGCAATCTACCCATTAGGTTCATCCGCAACAATAATAACAACTAGACAATATTACAAATCTTTATATAAAGGGACTCTCTTGATTTCTTCCCTCTAACTACTCTACGCTATCTTAATGGAATTGAATGCTATCAACTACTTAACACTTATTAAAATTAATATTGAGTCAGATAGATGAGAACGCAAGCCTTAAATATGTACTTCGATATGATTCATTAAAGCAAGATACATTCCCCCAAAAACCTTATGTGATGGCTCAGTATTCAGTCATTAAAGACGTTCATAACTCAAAAATATTTGTCAGATATCACATTAATACATTGATCGTTCAAAATTCAAAATATTTTGAAATGTGTGCTAGTGCGCCTAGATGTCTTTCATGCTTGTTCTTTGTTGGCGGTGCTCCTGCATCAATATTGTTGAGTGATATTGTTGTCTTTCACACTCGTTAAAGTGAATTAGAAAGCATTTTTGTTGAAAAATATTTTATCTCTTTTTTCATCTCATCAAACTACTTTACAAAAAAGGAACACCCTAACGATCTGGTTAGGAGAGTTCTCCTAAGTATTATTTAATACTTTTTCAGGCTTCGGAGACTAAACTTATAAAAAATTCCATTTGGGATTTTCTTTTAAGTGTTTTTCAAACTCTCTAAACATGAAAGACCACCGATTTTACTTTCTTTGGTATCGTAAAACATACATTGAAAGGCCAATCTAGGACCGAACCAATCCTTCTTAGGGTTTGTTAAAAATACTTTGAAGGACTCATTCAAAGGAAGAGCTTATACATAGCACATGTTATCCTCCTTGAGCTCGTTAAAAAATAAATAGGTACTCATATATGTGGATGGGGGAAAAATTGGGAAGTGGGCCAAGTTTAATCAAACCTTTATGGCCACTTTTGTTGTCGGCCTTGAACATGGCACCTATCTACATTATTTCATATAGTTGCATAATCTGCTTGTCTTTGATTCATTTGAATTCCATGTGTCTTCATAATCTTCTTATTCAAAGACAACCTATGGATTTCATCATACTCTATGCATCGTCATACTCTTTTGACTCCTTCAAAGAGAACTTGTTAAGGTCCTAACCCGCACATAGGTAGATCAATGTATTCGGATGTAATAAAGGTCAATATTAATAAGACCTTTCAATAAAATAGAATAAGGCGGATGTAAGAAGACCTAATAGAAGCTTCCGCTTCTAGAAGGATCTTCCTCTAGATGCTTCTTTTTAGTATAAA
>JASDQU010012948.1:96532-114395 GCA_032191745.1 Picea mariana | reverse complement strand
GTGTTAGTTCCTTGAAAAGCCCTAGTGTATTGTACTGAGGGAGGTGGGTGGGCTTCTAGAGTAAAGGCCTCTTGTTGGGATGGATGTATCTGCACATCTTCTTCATCCTTTGGTCTTTTTAATATCTTCACCGTCCCTACCTCTTTGTTCTGAAACTGATCTAGGAGTTGCTGATATTCTTCTTTCTTGGGCCACTCAATCTGGTCAAAGTCTTTTTCTGCAGCAAATGGCATATCTTCTGGAGAATACTCTTGAAGAGTTTGTATCACATCTTTTTGTGCTTCATTTACAAAAGGAAAAACCTCTTGTACATGGGTTCCAGTTATCATCATATTGAGTAATCGTCCCATTGTTTCATCTTTCAAAGGAAACCGCAAAAAGGTGAGATCCATCTCAAAGGACCCACCTATCATTGCACCAAACTTCCTAGACAACAGCATTCCCCATACATTTGGGACATCAAAAACTATAATTTCTATGTGAACTGTCTTCTCGAGGAATTCTTTCAACTGTACTTCGATGTTTTCAACAACACCATGTGTGGGTATTGCTTTGGATTCAAATCCACACATGTTTCTGTAAGGCTTGGTTACCTTTAGGCCCGTCTGCTGCATGACTTTAAGAGACATCATGTTTGCACCAACACCTGTATCTAGCATGCAATTGTTGAGGTATTTGTTGTTCATTATGAGGGTCATGAAGAAAGGGGGATTTTCACTGTACTGGATCCTAAAGTGGTCAGCTTGTAGCATAATTGGGGGGTCCATAGGCTCAATTGTTCCCAAAATGAAGGTGTTGAAGCGTTCTTTAATAGAAGGGATCTTGACTGATTCTTTTAAGGGAACATTTACATGCATCTTTGAAAAATCTCCTTCAAAATCAAAATCAAGGGTAATGTTATCAGCTTTAGGTGTTTTGGGAGGAAGAACCTCAAGAGATTTTGACTGATCATTTGTAGGTTGCTTCGGGTTCTTTCTACGGTATACTTGGACTTCTTTCTTTTTTATCTTTTCTCATGATTCTTGGTCCAAGTTGTTAATTATTGCTAATCTCGCTGCTCTGGATGCTTCCTTCAGGGCTTGTTGATGTTCTGCATCAGTGATGTTTATCTGAGAGAAACTTGAAAAGCAATCAAAGTTGTTGACTTGTTGTTGGCTAGTGTTATAAGGACACTCATTCTCCCAATGTGCTTCACTCCATTCCAGGCACCAAGGTTTTTCATCAACTACATTTGTAGGGGCCAAAGTATTTGGGACTTCATTTTCATTCTTTGGCTTGTAAGTTTGATTCCCTTTTTGGAATGGTCCTTTGAATGGAGGTCTAGGTGCCTGGGTCTGGGATTTTCAAGTCTTACGATCCGGTTCATCATTTCTTCTTGATTTTTCATGATGCTATCCACTGAAGCTTGTAGCTTACTGATACTGGTGCGGAGATCCGAAGTAAGCTCAGCATTGTGTACCACTTTCTGCTTGGTGTCTATTTTCCCCTTAGGGTTGGCAAAGGGCTCAATCTTGGATGAAAGGAGATTACCTTCAATCTTGGTTTCAAGATCTTGAGATTCTTGAATGGACTGAGGGTCTTTGTCCCTAAGAAGGTACCCCAATTGGCCACTGAAAGATCTAGTATAAATGTGAACAAGGTAATCATCTTTTGGATGGTGGCTTGGGGGGATTCGTTGGAGTAATGATTCGAATCTGGTATGAAATTCCCGAATGGATTCATTTTCATGCCTAGCAAGGCCATTTAGTTGGGTGAGCAACATGTTCAGGTCTTCTTTGATACTCCACCTTCCGAGGAAGATTTGTTCGAGTCTATCCATGGTTTTGATGCTTCCATCAGGCAGGCCAAGATACCAACGTCTTGCAACATCATAAAGGGTAGCAGAGAATAACTTCATGATCAAATCCTCAGCATCATCACTAATGGGGTGAAGCTGAAAAAATGCCCAGAAGTTACCCATATGCTCTTCGGCACTAGTAGCATCAGTGTCGGTAAACTTAGGCAACCACTTCTCATATTTAGGTGGAATTTGCCTAGGGTAGCCAGGTATGGCTGACAGGTCTAATGGCTTGAACAAAGTTTATGACCATTGTCTCTGATTGTTGACTGGCTTTGCAGTACTCGTCTGAGAAGTAGACATGTTTAAAGGAAGTCTCTTTCCAAAAAGTGACTTGACAACAAGAGAATTAGCAGGAGACTTCCTTATGAAAGCTAGAGGAGGTTTATTAAACCTCCTTTTGGTTTGTGGAATCGCCAGATAGTTTTCTTGAAACTATCAAAGAACAAGGGGATAAAGTCTTAGTGGAGTCCCCAGGTAAGCTTGTAAGAGAAAGGTCTTTGAGGCAAGGCTTACCGAATGTTTTGTCATTGAGGAAGATTGACTCAGTGTTCCCCGACAATGGTGCCAAAATGTTATCACGCAGTTTGTATTTTAGGTTTACAAGACTAAAGGATAAGGGTCAAACTAGCGTAATAGGAACCACCCCACCCAATGTCACCTCGATGGGGGGCTCTTTCTGTTTTAGGGAGGTTAGCCTAGGGGAGACATCCCTGGTAACCTGGGGTTTGAAGAGGCAAAGAATATAAGGTCAAGAAGTAAGGTTTTTCATCCTCTTAAGTTACCACCAGTATTAGATAATCCAGCTAATCAACCAATAAAGAAGTGAAGTCCTTGTTGAGAACACCTTCCCAGAACAAGACAATAACAACACTATATGTATATTTGCAGGCTATAATTCAAAAGGTTAGTACTTCTTGATTATCTAATTTCATTTAATAAGCAATAAAATAGATAAGATGAGGTCAACGTTTTACTAGTTAGCCAATTAAAATCACCAATTGATCAATATTTATCACAAAATGACCAAGCCAACAATATATTTTATCAACAATAGCTCAATGAATGCTTGACGTCATCATTAATTGCTGAGTTAGAAGGGTTGTTGCGTTAGGTACGATGTCAACCCTAGTTAGTGGCATTAGGGTTAGTTAGGGTTTCAAAATTTGAAAGTTTGAAAGATGATTTTACACACTACAAGCTCAATGTTGGAAACAATATCGGTGCCTTAGGGTAAATGGAGTCAAAGTAAGGGCAAAATATCTTAGGAGGATTTAAAATTTAAAGACTAGAAGGTTAGGTTCTATAGTGCTGCAATGGCAGGGCCTTAGAATCAAAACCCTAAGGGAAGGAGGCTCATTCTGGTGTTGCTTAAGAAAGGCCTCATGCTCCTTCCTCTTTCTCTAAATACACTTGGTAAAATATCTAGCTTCAAAGTACAGATCTAAAGGAGAAAAGTGTTGCAGGAGCAAGGCTTTTCAAACCCTAGAAGGATAAAACCCTAGGTGTAGAATTAACTAGGCCTAGGATGTCTCCTCTCTTCAACCTATAATTTAAAGGTAACTCAGAAAAAGGGAGAATAAGTATAGCAATGGCTAGGCTATATCTTCCTTTATCAATGGCTAAAATTATTTCTCAAGCATGGGGACATATAGCAATGACCTACTAGTGTGCTTGCTACCTAGGGTTTCAAGATTCAGCAATATAATAGCAATATAATAGAAAATGTAAGAAATTAAGCCTACAACCATTCACTTAAGAAGTTTTGCATGAAAAATTCACTTACATATCATGAAGAATGCATAATCAAACCCTAGTTGTAAACCTTCCATGAGAGAAACACCATAAATGCCAAGAGAAATCCTCCAATAAGAGTTGCGCCTCACTTCCAAGACAAAAAATACCAAGCAAAAGGATAAAAGATAGTCTCTCACAAGAGAGTGAATTATGTTATGTTCAAAATGAGGAGAAACATCCTCTATTTATACCAATCCATGACCTTTCAATTAAAATTTAGGTCATTAAAACAACCGACAAGGTTGACTACAAAATTTACACTATTTTTACATTAATTGTTTAGAAAAATGGCATAATATGAGCAAAAAGAGGGATGTCAAGCCCTTCTGAGGGAGACATTGGCCCTTTTTGGGCATATCTAGCATCCAAAGTCCAGACGTTGTCCCTTCAAGGGCTCCTCCAAGATTCCACACGTGCCAAACAGCCTCATCACACTGCCACACACTGAGAATAATGCCCTGCTTTCCTGGGTGACGTCCTATCCATCAAAGGCAAGCGTTCCATCTGCAGTGGGTAATTGCCCCTAGGTCGGGCTCTGCCAAAGTGTCCTGGTGGAATGTCCTTCTATATTCTTGTGTAAAGGCTCATCATAACATTGTCCTGTCTCTGCCATCCCATCAACCATCTAATGGGCTCTTCATCCCCATGGAGGTTCGAGCTAATCATATCCCCATGTGTATCGGTCCACTGGTACCTGTCCATCGGGTATGGTCCTGCACATCAAAAACTTTTCCCTCCATGGGATCATCAGTCCTCAGAATCATAGCAATGTCAATCGTATTTCATCATTAAATTTATCAAACACATGCATAAAACCCCTAGCATATCCTCTAAGAGCTCAAAGACATTACACTGATCTACTATACAAAGTCCAAGAAATAGATAGAAAAACCTATTGGGCCAGTATCCATAAGAAAAGGAAAGTTTCCACAGAAGATCATTCAATCCATGTACATGAAGTGATATGGTCTAAGGAGTGTCCAGTTATAGTGAAGACCAGGGGTAAGTATTGTCCGTGGGTGCCTTTGTAGGAGGTGAGTTGTACCCATCATGGATGCACTTTTTCCAAGCCCCTTTATTGCCTTTATTCTTTACTTATTTCTTTTTCTTTCTTTTTACTTCAAGGTCTAACCAGAGGACACTACCTTGGCGTGGTGACCAGAGCTGACAGTGTTACCCACTGGTATTTTCATAGAAATGATAAGGTTGGCTCGTGATATGACCCCCTTTCCTCTAGCCATGCAACCAAAGGTCATTGCCCTGGCGTGATGACCAGATGATGGCAATGTCATACTGCTAAATACCTATGAACATAATGGGCCGGCTCGTGATGAGACCTCCCATCATCTTGGTTAGGTCTTGTTTTTTTTGTTATTTTCTTCGGGTCCCTTTTGTTTTTTATTGAGGGGACTTTTATTACCTTCTTGGGGATCCCTGGGCGAAGCATCTCTAGGTTTTGTTTCCTATGTCTTTTATCTTTTACCAACTACTTTTACCCCCTGGGCCTTTATCCCCTTCTTCCCATAGGACAAAGTGTAACCCTCAAAGGTCATCCTAATAGCCAGACTAGGGGAATGGGATGTATGTATGGGAGAGAATATGTAAAGTGATAGTATGGTGGGAGCGGACGATGGCTCTGCAGATCCCCCCTGGTGGTTAACCAAAACCCATGGATATCAGCTTGCTAGGGCATCCTATTAATTCCCCCAACAATGGTCAAATAGGTTAGTGTAAGATCCAAGAAGTCATCCAAAATGTAAGGAACCTGATGCATATATAAGAAAGTTATAATGATCAAACATGATACATACCAAGATACCTGGACCAATTACCTCATGGAGCAAGAGTCTTCTCTGATTCAAGTTCAAGTCAATGGTGATGGAAGTTGTTGTTGCTGACAAGACAAAACTGATGGAAGAAGAAAGGATGGGCCCTCCAAGGCCATGCTTAGGTCAATCCTGCTCTCGATACTCCATGTCTAGGACCTGTGGGCCTCGAGACATGATCTCCTAGTTATCCTTAGAAAATGGGGATAACAGGTCCATAAATGCCAACGATGTCTGCCCCACCAATCGTCAATTATGTAACGACCTGTCCAATGTGTTGAACTCCGAACAAGAGGGAATCTATCCCTTATATTTACTTAGATCTCATAGTTGACATGGAAATCTCTTCGATAGAGCTATTAGAGCTAGATATCCCTACAATTATCGAGGTTGTCAACATGTATTCCTTCCAGAGTGTTTTTTCTCCATCTATCAAAGATCTCCTGGAAGCCATGGCTAGCATATATCCCTTGACATGTAATCCTTAGAAATAATTTTCCTCTTGGTACCCATGATCAAGAAGAGGTTACAAGAATAGTTTTTCTTCTCTGTGGAAATCTTGTTAAAAAATGAAACATAAGTTGTGAGCATAGTTTCTCCTCTATGTGGCAAGCTCCTTAAAAAATGAAACAGAAATCTAGAGATTGAACCTGGAGTTACAAGCATAGTTTAATTTTGTTTCAATCTTGTTTAAAAATGAAACAAATTTGGAGCTTACTCTTTGTTCTTTCTCGTGCTTGTAGATACATGAGAATGTGACCGAGTATACTTTCATCACTTTTTTGGACTCGTAAAGGTTATATGAAAAATGGAACCCCTAGAGTATCATGTAAGCTCTTTTTAGACTCTCTAAACATGAAATGTTTGACGCAAACCCCCTTCCCTCCAAAGGGCTGCTTGACCTCCCAGTCTTGGAATGTCCGAATTCTTGAGTTGGAGTGACTCCTTGGGTCCCTGCGGGTACCCAAAACTATTCCGCCCACAAACATAGGTTTGTTCCGCAAGTGACCACATCTATTATCATGGGTTTATCCCCTTCGTGGTTCAAACTTTAGGGATATACTGAACCCTTCTATCACCTCTTCCCGAAGTACTCTTCTTCAAGGTTCTGAACTCCTTCCATGTTTTTCCTTAGATTCACTAGCCCCACTATGGTTCAGACTTCACAACATCACGTACTCTAGGCCTTCCATTCACAACCTCCGACCTTCTAATTCCCGAACTACCCAATCCATTGCAATGTGTTATCCTATGATCAACGATCAAGATTGAATCATGACTTCGTACTTCATGACTCAGTCTTCATCAAGTTTTCAAATTGTTGAACCTTCAAAGTACCAAAATACTTCATGTTTCTCCTCCTTGCGACTTCACCATATCCGGTGGTCTCGGATCGCTTGTCTCCCTTTGAGAATGAATCTTGTTCATTAACTTTCGGTGAGGATTTCAAGGACTTCTTTCCTTGAATAATTCCACCACTCTTCCTCCTAATATTTCCTTCTTCGATTTTCTCTTCTGAATAATCTCTTCAACACTTAGTCAAATTCTTGGCCTATGCACAACTTGTGACAAACTTTCATCCACACTCAGTATCCTATGAATGACTTCCCACTCCTTGCAGACGTTGATGAAGTCCTTCCATACATATAAGTTCCACTATCTCTTATGAGCTTTCGAGAAGAAACATAATCGGTCACACACTACTTGCGGATGCTATGCACACCTTGTAGTCGCTCAATAAAGAGAAAAAAATGAAATTTATCCACTCCTTCCAATGACTCATACATTCAACAAAGAAAATGTAGTCATGGATTCAAGAATAGTAATAGAAGAGATTTAAAAAAATAACAGAAGTTCTACCATTCGTTCAAATAGACACCTAGTCAAGATACATTTGGGATAATATATCTCTATTATATTCAACCAACTGAAACTTGCATCCATTCATACAACATTTTGTTGTACCCCCCAGTTCTTGGCTTACAATGGCAATATACCTATTAGGTTCAACCACAAAAACAACAACTACTAGACAATATTACAAATATTTAAACAAAGGGGATCTATGGAGTTCTTCCCTCCAGCTACTCTACGCTATCTTAATGAAATTGAATACTATCAACTAATTAACACTTATTACAATACATATCGAGTCATATAGATGAAAGTTCAAGCTCCAAATCTGTACTGCGATCCGATTCATTAAAGCAAGATACATTCCCCCATCAACCTTACATGATGGCTCATTCTTCAATCATTAAAGACATTCATAACTCAAAAATATTTGTCCGATATCACATGAATACATTGATCGTTCAAAATTAAAAATATTTCAAAATGTGCGCTAGTGCGCCTAGCTGTCTTTCACACTTGTGATTTGTTGCGATTCTCTTGCATCATACTCACTTAGCTGAAAAATTCATGGACTCCTCCATCGATCTTCCATGCTTCTAGATCTCTTCTTCACCAACCCAACTGGAATATTCTAATGGTCATCCTTTCCACCTCACCAAGTATTCAAAATATGTCATCCTTCCTGTCTTCTTACCAACTCATCGATCTATGATATTTTCCATCTGCAACTTCTATGCTATAGGCATCTATTTCTCCCACTGGATCTTTCTTTGATCTTCAAAACTTTCAACTCCATCTTCCCTATATGGATACAGGTATGCAATATTGAATATGTGCAATATACCCACATCTTTCGGTTGTTCTAACTCATATGCATTTTCACAGAATCTCTTCAAGATTTTACATGGCCCTATATTTTTCAATTTCATCTAATTATATGTTCCCATCAGGAATATTTCCTTCCTCACATGTGCTAGAACTTGATTACCAACCTCAAATTCAATATTTCTCCTATGTTGATCAACTTTGAATTTGTATTCATTGTTGCTCTTCTTTAGCTTCTCCTTGATTTGATTGTGAAGTTCCTGCATCTCTGTAGTGAAATATTCGGATCCCGCGCTTCTAAACTCACTCTAATTCAAATCTCTTAGCTCTGAAACTCCTCCCATATTCATCCCATACACGATATGAAATGGGATTTTTCCAGTGCTCTTGTTCACTGAGTCATTATATGAAAACTCCTCTTGTTCTAGAATCTAATCCCACTGACTATGGTGTTCAGTGACCAAACTCCTCAACAAATCTCCTATGCTTCTATTCACCACTTCGGTCTATCCATCCATTTGTGGGTGATACACAGAAATAAAGGATAATTTTGTCCCCAACGTTTTCCACAACGTCATGTAGAAATGACCAACAAATTTGGTATTCATGACTATAACTATACTCCTGGGAAATCCATGGAGTCTCACAACTTCTTTGAAAAACAAATTCACAACATGCATTGCATCACTAGTATTCTGACATGACATTAAGTGTGCCATATTCAAAAATCTGTCCACGACCACAAATATGGAATCACTTCCTCTTTGTTTCCTTGGCAACCCTAACACAAAATCCATGCTTATTGCATCTCAAGGCCTCTATGGAGTAGGTAATGGTTGGTACAACCCAATGTTTTTCTTCTTCCCCTTGGCATACTGACAAATCTTACAATTATTCACAAATTTCCTCACCTCCATTATAATACCTAGCCAATAATACGAGCCGTTCAATTGAGCAAATGTTTTTTCATGGCCGAAGTGTTCGACTATACCTCCGCTATGATTTTCCTTCAACAAATTCTACTTCATCGAGAATCTTGGTATGCACAATTGACATCCTTTGAACAACAACCCATCCTGGATCATATATTTTGTCCACTGGCTTCTGTCTTTGAGCACAGGATTCTCACATGCTTCATATGCTTCTCCAAAATCTAGATCACTACGATACATTTCCTTAAGGTGATCAAACCCCAAGGTTTTGACCTAAAATTATTGGAGAATCAAAATCCTCCTGCTCAATGCATCAACAACCTTGTTAGCATTTCCATAAATATGTTTAATGACAAAAGTGAAATTTTGCATAAACTCTATCCACTTAGCATGTTTCTGGTTTAACTTCTCCTATTTGGTTATGAATTGCAAAGCATGACTATCGCTATACAAAACAAATTCCTTTGGTACGAGATAATGCCTCCATTTATTCAATGCTTGGATTATGGCATAGAAATCATTGTCAGATGTGGAGTACTTCTTTTTGGATTCATTCATCTTCTCGCTGAAATATGCAACATGTATGTTGTCTTGGCTTGAGACTGCTCCAATTGCAACCCTACTCGCATTGTATCTTACCTAAAATGTCTTTCTGAAATACGACAGAACCATAATTGGTTGTTTAGTTATCTTCTTCTTCAATATGTTGAAGCTCCATTCAGCCTCCTCTTTCCATTTGAAATACTTGTGTCTTTTCTTCACTGTATCCATCATCTGATCACTAATCCTACTAAAATTTCTAATGAACTTCCAATAAAATCTTGCTAACCCATGGAATATTCTCACCTCAAAGATATTTTTCAGTGACGACCATTCTTTGATTTATTTCACTTTTTCAGGATCCATCTTCAACTTGTTTGAAGAAATTACAAAACCCAAATATATGAGCTCTGTCTTCATGAAATATGACTTCTTCAAATTAATCAAGAGCTTCTCTTCCTACAACCTCCTCATCACCAATGTCAAATGTCTCAAGTGTTCCCCCTTAGTCTTGCTAAATAATAGTATATCGTCTAGATATACAATCAAGAACTTACCAATGAAATATTTTAACACTTTATTCATCAATCTCATAAAAGTACTCGTGGCATTTTTTAAGCCAGACGGAATAACAATCCATTCATACAACCCTTCATTCATCTTGAATTATGTTTTCCACTCATCACCTTCCCTCATTCTGATTTGGTGATATCCACTTTTCAAATCTATTTTCGAAAAATAGTTGGCTCCACTTAAGAAATCCATCAAGTCATCCATCCTTGGAAATGGAAATTTGTATATGATGGTGATCTTGTTTATGGATCTCGAGTCTGTACACATTCTCTATCCTCCATATTTCTTTGGAAATATGGTTGGTACTCCACATGGACTCAAAATTTCCCTGACCAATCCTTTGTCTAATAGATCCTGAACCTGTCTCTTCACTTCCTCATTCTGTTGATGTGTCAACCTGTACACTGCTATATTCGGTAGGCTTTCTCCTGATATAAAGTCAATGTGATGACTGATTCTTCTGATAGGTGGAAATGAGTTTGGCAACTCATCCACTACAACATCAGAAATATTCTCTAATAGTTCCTGAACTTCCTCAAGAAAATATTCCATTGAAGTACCGATAACCCTTGGTTTACTCACTACAAAAAACTACATCTCCTATTCCTTCTTTACTTAATTCAGGATTTCCTTCCCACTCATGAAAAGTATGCTCGTAGTAGCTTCATCTTTCATCTTATTTTCTTCAATTAGTAGCAACATGTGTGTTCTACCATTCTTCTCTAAGGTGTATGTATTCCTCCTCCCATCGTGAATAACATTTATGTCATACTACCAGGGTATTCCCAACAAAACATGACAGACATCCATAGGAATTACGTCACATAGGATCTCATCCATATATCCTCCTATTTTGAAATTAACCAGGCATTGTTGAGTGACTATTACTTGATGATCTTTCTGCAACCATGAGACTTTATACAGTGTCGGGTGTGCATTCATATCCAACTCTATATTCTCCACCATATCTATGGATACTAAGTTGTCAATGCTCCCAATGTCAATCATCACCTTGAAAACTTTGTCATTCATTTTGCAAGCTCTCCTGAACAAATTGTTCCTTTGCACTAGTTTTTCATTTTTCGACTCTTGCTTCAAAAGAACCTTCTTCATCATTAAGGACCTTCCATCCTCTGCACCTTCTGTCTCATGATATTCCTTATGTTCTTTTGAAATGTGATCTTGACCTCCTTTCTTTTCCTCAGGACAATCCCAAGACATATGTCCTATCTTTCCACGGGCATAACACCTTACTTATCCTCCTCTGCCTCTTCCTCTAGGAAAATAATTTCTACCACCACTATGTCTTCCTCATGAACTTCCTCTTCTCTAAGAGTGACTATGTGGTTTCTTTGCCTCATCCTTGGGATTATGTGCCCTGTCTTGGGAAACTCCCTTGCCTATGTTCAAGCCTCGACCTTTGTTTTGTTGACTCTCCTTTATAGCCAAATTTTCTTCTTCTTTCAACACCATTTGATAAGTGTCTTCAACCGTCCTGATTGTTGCCATTCTCATTTCATAATGAATATCATACCTCAAGCCATTAATGTATCTAGAAAATTTCTCTCCGTCTCTTTCTCTTTGTCCAAATATAATATTAAACTTATAGAACTCTTCTATGTACTCCTTCACAACCAATCCTCTATGTCTCAAGTTCTGCATCCTCCTGAACAAACTTATCTGGTAATCTTTGGGCATGAATTTATCCTTAATCTTGGCTACCATTCGATCCCAACTCTTGATATTTTTCTTGCCTTTTCCCCTTCTATCAGCCTGCAGTTCATCCCACCATAGTGTTGCATGTCCTTTCAACCTAGTGACAACATGTCTTACCTTTTTCTCCTCTTCGACATCCTCATAGTCGAAATACTTGTCCATCGCTCGTATCCATTCAAGAAATTCCTCCATGTCTAAGTTTCCTTCATACGTAGGGATGTTAATATTCGCCTCGGAACCCAATTTGACAACTGATTTCAACAAGCAATCTTACACAACATCCTCAACTACAACTTCTTCAACTTTGACCTCTTCATTTTATGCCTCGCTGACATTTCCAGCATCAGGCACTCTCCTTTGGGTTGTCTCCATGGAATCCACACTCACACGTAATTCTCTCATTTCCCTTTTCATAGCTTCGTTGGCTACAGGTGGGTCAACACGTCTTATAGGCGGCATTGTCCTAACATTTTTTATACCTCTCCTTCTCTCTACAGAAGTCAATTCTATATTTGGCTTTGATACCACTCTTACACAAACCCCCTTCCCTCCAAAGGGATGCTTGACGTCCCGGTCTTGGATCGTTTGAATTATTGAGTTTGAGAGACTCCTTGGGTCCCTACAGGTACCCGAAAATATTCCACCTACACACAGGTCTCTTTCTCAAGTGACCACATCTATGACTGTGGATTTATCCCCTTTATGGTTCGGACTTTGGGGATATCCTAAACCCTTCTATCACCTCTTCCTAAAGTACTCTTCTCTGAGGTTCTGAACTCCTACCACATATTTCCTTATATTCACCGGCGCCACTATGGTTTGAAACTTGTGACCTCATGTACTTTAGGCCTTCCATTCACAACCCCCAACCTTATGATTCCCGAACTCCCCGATCCATTTCCACGTGTTATCCTATGATCAACGATCGATATTGAATCATGACTTTGGACTTTGTGACTCAGTCTTCATTAATTTTTCAACTTGACGAACCTCTGAAGTACCAAAATACTTCACAGTTATTCTCCTTGTTGTTATCACCATAACAGTTTTCAAATGGTATTCAAGTGTCATAATTTTAGAGAAAGGTTATGTCACTAAGGGGATATGATAATTTAGAGAGACAAGCTATACCTGGCGACGTATGGATAAATATAGCGAGAGTGTGAAGGGTAAAAATAGGTGAACCATCGATCTTGAAAGAGGCTCGGATCAACAACTAAGGTGCATATCGGGGATTGAAATAGTGAGAAGATTAAGTAGTCGAGGGTGGGAAACCTGTACATTGACAGACGCGTGATGCCTCTACAGGTACATCGAGGAAAAAAGTAGTTTGACAAAATCCACTTTCTCCAACCCTTGATGCCAAAGTCGTTGGGTAAACATGGATCGTAGATCTTAAAGTGGCCAAGATCAATGGCTAAATCTCATATCAAAAATTGAGGTAGCGTGAAGATTAATAAATCTAGGGCAGGCTAGGGAAAACCGTCATTGTTTAAATTGTGGACATGTGTCACCATCAGAGGCACATCAGGGTAAAAGGTGGTCCACCTAAAATCATTTTCTCCAAACCTCATTGTCAATAGATACCTATAAAAGGAGTACCCCCCAACATTATTTTGTGATAAGTTGAATCATTCAAACGCTCGAAAATTTGGCGCAAAGCATCCATTTGAAACTCAAGCTCAGAACTAAACCATATTTGTGTTTCTTTCGCTGCTTAACAAGTATTTTTCACCATGGCCACTAATCCTGTTATCTTATCCGTAAATGAGAAAGACATGTCCTCGAGAGAAGAAGCCCTAATTGATAGACACTCTGACGTTTTCAAAATAGAGCTAACAGTCACCCATTTTTGTTTCCAGATTGAATTTTTTGGACAGTGTTGGAATTCACATTCCTTTCCTCGAAGAGGCTCAACCCTCCATCACCCCTTACATTGTAGAAGTAGTCTTTCCTTGCCCTAGATTTGTAAGCTGGTGTGCAGAGCGATATTCTCAGGAAGAAAGAGTCATCTTGAATAAATTAGGGTAATAGGTTTTATGTGAAGTAGATAGTCCATCGATCTAGCACACCCTTAGTATACTAGATTCCTCTTCCACAGTGTTAGAGCCCTTTGAAGAACAAAAGATGATCAAAATTTATAGAGAATGCCCACCATAAGTAAAATATTGATTTTTGCAAACCATAATCAAACCTGAACACCATTGAGAGAGTTTGTCATTACTTGCTAGTGTAAGTGTTATGGTCATCGAAGTCCAGTGGGATTGCTCTCTATTGAGTCAAATTTTGGGGTTGGATAATGACACGTTTCTGGTAGAATTCATGTTAGTTTTCCTGTTGAATTTATTTATGTTAGAGTATGGTCAATCAGTTTGTGTCAATTTTGACAAACTTATTGCCAATAATATACATGAGCAATTGATTAATTTCAATTCACCAAGGCACTTGAGATACTACACACACTTGTTAAAAATGTTCTTGGAATCTAACAGAACCAAATTTCTTGAGACTGCATTTATTTCAGCCGAGTGTAAAAGAATTACCATGCTTATTTTCATCAATAAGATTATGTCCAGGGTGTACAATCTTATGTTCGGTTCGGAATTGCCAAGGGTCTTGGAGGAAATGAAAAGAAGTTTGCAACCAAATCCAGAGAGCAGGGTAGGATACTAGATGTTGTTCATACAATCCATTGTGATTTGGGTATATGGCTACCGAGAAGGACCTTATCTTTTACCAGTTTTTCTAAATCCTATAATCTTTGCTTTGGAGTTCATAAGAGAGAGGATCATTATCAGAGACTGATCATTTTTTGAAAGCACACAAGGCATCTAATCTAAAATTTCCTTTCATAGTAGGTCCCTTTGTGGTGAAGAACAAGTCCTATTTGCCTCATATTTAATCCAAACTCAGTGAATTTGAGTTCACATAGTGGCAAGGAAGAAAATATGACCTACACCAGATCATATCAAAGAGAACATTGGCAAGTAGACGAGGCCCCTATGAACACGAACATGTTGAAGGATTCGACAAGTTGGCGAATCTAGAAACCTATGTAGATATGTATCTCACTATGCAGCATGACCAAACAAAACAAACGGAACCAGCTTCTCAGCAGAGCCCAACATAGAAACCTTCTCCTAGATTGATTGTCAAAGCTCCTAAAATGAGCGTCTACAATAAGAGGAGCATTTCAAAGGCCCTAGGTGCCAGTAGCCAACAAGATATTCTCAAGAAAATTAAAATCACATCATCCTCTCAAATAGTCAACCTAGAAGAAGAAGAGACCAAAGAGAAAACATGCATGGAAATGGTAGAAGGTGTAACCAAGAACGAAGAAGTAGGTACAGGAAACGAGCCACAAACTGGAAACATAACAAAGCTTTTTAGCAGCAGGAAACACATATTTAGCTAGACACTTGGGGCAGTTTATCAATCCAAGAAAGATTTAATGAACCAGTACGTTGTAAAGGGAAGTATGGCCAACAGTCAAATAAGGGACCTTTTATCTGATGTAGAAAAGACTTCCCAACTTAAATATTCGTTACTCTTAGTTAGAGATGTGGAAAAGAAAAAGTTTAACATAGTAGTGAATGATGATGATAAGGTATCTAAGATCAAAATGCACTATGAAAATATTGGTGCCCCTAACAAAGTAAAGTTTCACAGAAATGTCAACCATATGCTATATTCTAATTATCTGAGCTTAGGTCTAAGGGTTGCAAGATTGACAACACATTCCCTCAAACTAGATGGGCAATTGAAATAGGAAAAGGCATTTAGCAAAGCCTGGATGACACAGGTCAAAAGGATAGAGTCTGAAGGTCCTCAAGGGGTGAAGGCTTCTCTAGATGAAAAATATAATATGATCCAAATCCTAAAGAAAAACATGAGTATGTCACCTATAGACCATCCACAGACAACATAATTGACTGCTTTGGAACAAGAGAAGGAAACATTCACACAAGGTACTCAATTACAAAGCTAAATTTCCGCATTTGGAAAAAGAGAAAGAGAATTGGTCACAAGCATAGGAAATGACATCAGATATGGATGTCATTGTACTGGTTAATACAGAGGTTGGATCTATCACTGAGGGGATAGTCCAAGCTATGTCCCAGGTAAGCATCAAAATAGGGGAGATCAAAGAGCTCAATGAGGTTATAGAAAGGTTGAAACAGGAGATGAAGGTGAAAGATGAGAAAATGGCTCAACTTCACAAAGATAATCAAGATTTACAAGAGAGAGTGAGTAAGATAAAAACTAGGTTAAAGGGGAAAAAATTATTGCAATGAGCCAAACATATATGGTATTTTATTGTTGAAGAGGTTGTTAAATTCATGGTTTATCTAAATTTTGTAAATGAAAAAAATAGCATGGCTGCTACAGCTCAGAGCAGGAGTGTTGTTGTTAATGAGGTGTTAGCCAAGAAGCCCTCAGAATAGGCCTAAAATGCTATTGAATTGCTAAATTTTGTGCCAAATGTCGATCTTCAAACTATCAGAGTAAAGTACAGGACTGCGTTTATCATTTCGGCCAGGAGAATCATCACCAAGTATAACCTTCTCAGATCAGTCAAAACAAAGCTATGCATAGGGAGCACAACATACATGAGTTTAAAGATGCATTTGAACATTTTTTTATCAAAGGCCTCCCATCATTTTGGGATGGCAAAGGTTCATTATACAATCAAGAAGATTACAATTATCTCCTCATGCAATGCAGATTGGACCATTCTGAATTTGAAGCTATAGAAAAAGTCTGAAAGGCCCAAGCCTGGTAGAGTATTTGGCTACAAACTTTGAAATTTTGAATAAGTTCAAAATAGTGAAATTTGGCATGTCGACTATGTCCTATGCCACATGCATTGACTTGGATATTTTTATTAAAGAGATGATGGATTACGAAATCCCCTCCGATTCGCAATGGAATGAAATCGTGCGACTGGGTAAGAAAAAGTGCAATGTCCATGGAGCCAGAAAATGATCCCCAGGTGTCATCAAATATGCATATCCAAAAGAAGACCAGAGTGAGCCAAATGGCGGGAAAGAAGTTGAACAGTCGGAGAAGTTGTCGATAATACTGAAACGTTTTTTACCAATTATTGTAAATTGTTTCATATACCGAAATTGTTTTGGAAGCTAAAACTCTTCTGTTTCAGTCATTTTGATCAAATTGTATAAGTATTGGGATATTAGAATGAATTAATCTTGGCAGAAGTGCAAGAGCACCTTTGGTTGTATCAAACTATATTTTGTAAGTTTTCTGAATCTGAATTGAATATAAATGCAGAAGATTTTGAAGTCTCTATGAAAACATTCTAAAGGGTGGTGATATGAGCTTCGTTTCCTTTCATCGTATGTATTTCCAGTGATCTGTTACTTCATTTACATTTTCTTCTGTTTAAATTGGAGAATTAAAGGCCCATAATTCATCTTGTTATGCTCTTGGCTTAAGCAATTTAAACTGTGTGATTGTCTTCTTAACTAATTCAGGATTCATTCTGGTAATTCTCTGATGCAGTTATTTGTTTTCTTTATATTCCTACACTCTATTTAAATTTAAGAATAACTCAGATTCATTGCCTCGGTTAGACTTTATCCTCTGGATATTTCTATTAGCGGATGCCTTGTTTTCATTGACTTTCAAAATTTCAACTCCATAGTCCTATGGTTCCTCCCCTTCCTTGCCAACAACTTTATTAAAAATCCCAAACAAACCTAGTCTATCAACCAATTCCAAAAACAAACATCAAGTGACATGAGAGAGCCCCCTTTGAGTTGAGCAGCTAGTGTTAGAATTAATGATTAATTTAGGGATTGGTTTGGAGTTGGTTGAAGATTTGTAGGAGTTGTTGAGATATTCTCTCAACCTATCCCTCCATGAGTGGAATCAGTTGGATCTGAATCCAACTATATATATGTGTACTGTGTTGTGTTTAAGATAGCAATATAATATTATTT
>JASDQU010012948.1:62660-94789 GCA_032191745.1 Picea mariana | reverse complement strand
GTTGAGAGAATAGTGGATCTACAATTATGAGATGGTTATCTTCTTCATGTATATAAGAGAGTGCTCTCTCTTCATGAGAATTCAATTAGAGTTGGAATTCAATTAGGATTCAATTAGAAGTTAGATTTCAATTAGGAATGTGATTGTAATCAGGAGAAGGGAATTCTTAGCTTTGTTATTCTTTCATGTTTTGTCATTTGACTATTGCAATATGATTGAGATTGATATATTGTATGAGCTCATGTATGTCATTGTTGTTAACTCTTCACATGTTGTATTTACCTTATGCAATTTCATTCTTTCCTAGTTAGTGTTTCAATGCTTTCTTAGATTAGTTTGATTTCAGCAACATAGATTAGATTAGATTAGTTCTACTTTAGTCCTGCACATACAGTGCACGTGCTTCATCAGTTTACGTACCCTGGGTTGACAATTAAATGGTTGGTCAAGTACTACAACGTTATTATAACGAAATATATTTCGACTAACAATGAGAAGGCCCCTCATGATGATATTGAGTCCTCCTTGAATCCAATGGATTCCCTGCAAGGATACCTGCTGCATGAAGTATGAATTGTTCCTTATTGGGCATCTACTGAAGCTTCAGCATTGGATTCTTATCTAGATGTACTTCCTACTTATTTCCATGTACAAAATTTGAGTATATGGAATCATCTCTGATGTCTGGAATTGGTGGAAGAAAAAGAGTATATGCATGTTGAATTGGAGGTGAATGAAAAGTACTCTCCTTATGTGTACGTATAATGGAGGACTCATCTTCAGAAAACTTAGTGAATTTATACAACCTTGACTTGTGATCCACCTCACCAATTGCAATGATTTAATTGTCATGCGTGTGAATTACTGAAATTGAATCTAGTGTAAATTCGACCTTTTTACCGTTCTGAGTGATCTGATAAAATGAGAGAAGATTCATAGAAAGCTTTGGAAAATGTAAAACATTCTAAAAAATACCATTATGGAGTTCTAATCTCCCTTCCCTTGCTACTACTACTAGAGTATCATCCCCCATGAGAATAGGGGGTCTTGAGCATGGACTCAAAGAAGAGAAAACTTCATCTTTCATTACCATATGATGGGATGCAACAAAATCTATAATCCATGAATCATATGAGGAATTAATTGCAACCAAATCATGATGATTACCTTTCATAGGAGCATGATCTTCTTCCTTCTGCTTCTTGACTCCCTATGGAATGAAGTTTCCAAGGTTGTTCTATTGAAGTGCCTGTGCCATAAGCTCGATCTGTTTCTTCATGCATGTGGATTATTCATGATTCGGTTTATTGTAGTAAGTTCACTTCTTTCCCTTCTTCTTCTTTGAATTTGAAGAGTCTTTGGAACCTGAAGGATTGTTAAAGGGTTTGGAATATCCCTCCTTCTTGTTCTATTTCTCCTTCTTGTTCTGTTTGGATGATCCTTTTCCATCATGCATGGTGAATGCATGTGATTTGGGATCCTTGATGAGGCCCATCTATATGAGTTTTATCTTATTTTGTGTAAGAGACTCAATGAACTGAGCCAACGTAAGCATTTTCCAATTTGTTCCAAAAAGACATCTGCCAGAATGGAAATTAGAGACATATACAGTGTATTTTGGTCCTAGCTTGGCCAAGATTTTTAGAATAAGTTGTTTCTCTTGTGTAGACTTTTCAATACCACATTCACACAAGCTCAAAATCAAATATTTAAATTTAGTAGAGAAATCATGTATGTTATCAAAACCTTTAGGGTCTAAGGTATTCAACTCTACCTCAAGCATATGACGTTGCATCTCATCCTTCTTTCCAAAGAGTCCTTCCAAGGTGGTCCAAATATCGTTTGGAGTCTTTCATGCGGAAACATGAAACCATAGATCAATGGATATTAACTCAAGAATTAGTCCAATGGCCTCATCCTTATGGTTCTCCCAACTGGTCTTCTCAAGCACTGATGTAGGTTTTATTTATGTCGCCATCATCAGATTATACAGTCCTTTTCATTTGAGTTGGAATGCGTCCTTCAGATTCCATTCAAAATAGTTGTACAGTGTGAGTATTATCACTAGAATTTATTGAAAACGTTTCATCGTCTCCATCTTGCTATTGATTCAGAAAAGATCCTGCAAAACCTAGATTGTGGATTCTGAGATATGACTAACAGTGCTATGGAAACTAAATATATTATAAAACAAATATATATCCTAAAATATGATGTGGGTTTTGGAAATTTTTGGTGATAATGAGCATACCCATGTTATACGTCTCTGGTAGAAATTTCAGCCCGACCCAGAATGTGGATTTCGAGATATCGCTATTTTACTGCATAAAACCAATTTTTGGAGGGTTGCTAAATCGTCGCACCCTAGAAAAGGGTAAAGCGTGACGATCTTGAATCATCGCACCCTAGTGAAGGACATAGTGTGATGAGTTTCAAAAACTAAATCATTGCACCCTGGATGAATAACACAGTGCGACGACGTCGCACCTTGGCTGTGTATAGACCACAAGTTTGAGTGTGACCATCGCACACTTCTATGGGGATAGGCCACGACGATTCCAATCATCACACCTTTAGATAGGGCTGGGCCACGATGATTGCAGAAACTATGTTTACTCAAGGACTCTTTCTCTCTTCTCTGGATTGTCTGGGTGGCTTCAAGCAGCTTGACTCTGGTACCCTGTTAGTTTTTCATGGAAACCTACACATGAGACCTAGCTAAAGAATACACAAACAAAGATTCTCAAGAAAAGGAAGAGAGATACAAAATAAAGAATAAGAGTCAATTCATATTATGATATAATCAATGAGTGAGTGATTCACTCATATAGGCAATGGCATCCTATAATTAGGAATACATGCATAATAGTGATGGTCTAAGATTAGAAAGTCTAAAATAAAACTAGTCATTTAACTCCCACTGAACTGGTGCACCGAAAATAGACATTTCTACAATAGGAGGATCTTCTAGGCCACTACTCAAAACTTTCCAAAAGAAATATGGGGGTTTTTGGAAAACCACAAAACAATACCACCAATAAATACAAAATTGTTGAAAAAACTAGAATAATGGTTGGATTTTTTTGATTATATTAAAATTGCATAAGCCAAAGGTTATTGTTGTGTGTGTGAATATTTTCAAAGAAAAAATTCCCAAGATGCTCTAAGATGAGAAACCACTTTGACTATTCTATTTATGGTAGAAAAGCACATCACTTGTTGAAGCACATGCTTCTCTTGTTAGTGTGTTTTACTAGGTTTGATGAACATTTCACCCTCTAACAATACAAGTATGATGAGTACAATCGTTGATACTCGGTTTTATGCATACAAATTCTCTTCTTGAGCATGGATACAATCTATCCTTAGTTTGATGCATAAAAATCCCCTCTTGAGCATGGATGCAATCTATCCTTAGCCTTGAATGGAATTTATGATTGGATGAGAGATGTGAAATCTTAGCAAGCACAATTATAATATCTAATAGAGAAATTTAGGTGCATGTATTAACAATTCTAATTTCCTACATCGCCTACTTAGTGTTTGATATTTTCATACCAACATAGACAACAACTCTTTGTTATCATAGCTATTTTGTTTGTCCATGATTCAATAGATAGATCACTTCATCACCAATCTCCACATTTGATAGAGAATGAAATGTAACTTAGTAATTTCATGTTTTCAATATATTTTAGGAAGACTTTTGAACTCCATATTGGATGTCACTTTGTAATAAAAACCTTCTATTTTTCCTCTCTTATTGTGTTCACTATCGTTTCTTTCTTTTTTCGAGGTAAGAATTCATGGGAAACCCCTGAGTACTTCTTCACTTTGTGGATGATAAATGGGCTAATGTCGGCTCTGACTATAGGTCCCATTGGAACACATATAAATCCTAAGCTGTGATCTTTACCTTCTCGAACTTCATCATTCTATAATAACTCAGAAGTCGGCTTTCAAATATTTAAATAAAATTTACTTCCAGTCATAATGCGCACACAATGTCCTGCATCGATAATGTTCCCCTGATTGATCGAACGATCCCTTTTTCCCCAATTTTTGGAGCTGCCTGATTGTTAAAAGGTCAAATCACTAAAGGTCACTTTGGAGCTTCACGCTTTGTGTGTCTCGTCAGGTATTAACATTTAAAGTCTTGTTACCCAACAAGTGTCTGAAGGACCTAATCATAGTACACATGTACCCTTTCTGAGTCTTCCTTGGATTGACACGTGCCATCCATTTCCAACTTTTTCATCCGAGGATTCATATGATTTTAAGTGACATGTGGCATCCCTTGGTCTCAACACGTCAACTAAAATAACGTCATATTCGACACATCACTACGGGTAATAACCCTTTGGAAATATAATAAAAAGTTGATTTTCTAATCCATGAAGGAAAAAAATGCAAAAATATTGAATCTCAATCAATTAAGTTAATCTTGACTAAAATTTAGTTAATAACTTCACACTTCCAAGTTCATACCTTCACCACCGATCACATTCTAAAATCACGAAGTCGGAACCTCCGAAACACTTCAAACTTAAACAAGGTTAGTTAAAACTAAAATATAATTATCAAAATATTAATCATTTAGCAGTTTTGGGTTTCAGAGATTCTAGCTCGAGCTAATATTAAAATCCCAAGTTCCAAATAATCGAAAAGACTTAAACTTAAATACGATTAATTAAGGTTTTAAACAATATTATCTCTCAATTAATCTTTCCTGAATTCATGATTCGGGAAATTTAAAACTTATTTCATCCAAGTCCCCAATCACGAACCACCAATATTAATGTCATTAATCACAAATCAACGACAATGATTGCATATCAGCACCTATATTTTCTCATTAAGATAAATAAATTTATCGTCAGTAAAGGTATTTTCAAATCAATATGCTTAAGGTGAATACAGATGCTTGATTTGAATTTCATTTCCATTCTCGCAGAATATCAAGTTTTAGCCAACTGAGAAGCTCATGCATCCTCCTATAACATGTAACATAGTTCTAATTTCATTAATATCATGGCACCATGAAAGATGGCTAAAGCATCTAGTGAAATCTCAAACCCGAACAAAGATTTTATGTTAGACACCTCACCAAGACTCATCGATACTGTAAAATCATGGACACAAGTGTTCAATATTGTAGAGCACAAGCTTATAAATTTCCCAGAGGATTCAAGTGACGAAGTGAACAAAACTCCCGAGACTAAAATCAGGTATATAGCTGAGTCAGAGCTACACAAAATAGTTGCATGACCAAGGCTCACACCGTATAATGACATGATAGGCTCAGCCATGGAAAACGTCGACATTTCAACTAGGCAAATTTGCAATTCATAAAAGGTTGTTGTTGGGTCTTTTTGACTAGATAATATACAAGTAATGTATAAAATATCACCCATTTTTAAATATAGTTACAATGTTGCATTCATAATGGAGTTTGACAAACATGAGTGCACACAATATGAGAAAAATTACCCTGATTTAATCAAGGACTGGTGGGGGCACCCTGAGAAATTCATAGCCGACACTCATGACATATATGCCATAGCATTGTTAGACACCCATATGATGTATGTGGCTATGATGTTATGTAGGATATTCAGGAAAAAGTACTCTTCTCATTTCCCACTGGCATGGGTACCAATTATGCATGAAGTGGTCGAGGGCTACTCTTTCCACTAGGCAAAGATGTTATCAGATAACCTGGCTAAGGGAATCACAAAGAAACCTAGTGGTAAGGCAGTTGCAAGACTAGATAATGACCATGGAACAGGATGTGAGAAATAAGATGAACAAAGAGTTTGAACAAGTAAGAGCCTATGACAGATATCAAATACAATAGCTGAAAGCTAACCTTGAAGAGCTCTATCAAAATTCACAAGCCAACAGAGGGTTGGTCACTCAAGAGGAAGAATTAATCAAGAAATAACAAGCCAAGATAGACTTGGTTGAAGGTACAATAGTAGATATGAAAACTTTCCAGGCTCAAGCAGTGGAAGTACATGAAAATATAGAATCATACCAACAAGATCTCTTTACAAAAGTGGAAGCCATTCAAAATTGTTACCGAGTATTAGACCTTTCCCTGAAGAACATTTACATTAAATAAAGAATATCTCGTTGATCTCAAGCTAAATTTCAGGAAGATATCTTACTGAGTATTAGACCTTTCTTTGTTACCGAGTATTAGACCTTTCTTTGTTGTGCGTGTGAATATTTTCAAAGAAAAAATTCCTGATATGCTCTAAGAAGAGAAACCACTTTGAATTTTCTCTTTATGGTAGAAAAAAGCATCACTTGTTGAAGTACATGCTTCTCTTGTTAGCGTGTTTTACTAGGTTTGATGAACATTTCACCCTCTAACAATACAAGTATGATGAGTACAATTGTTGATACTCGATTTGATGCATACAAATTCCCTTCTTGAGCATGGATACAATCTATCCTTAGTTTGAGGCATAAAAATCCCATCTTGAGCATGGATGCAATCTATCCTTAGCCTTGAATGGAATTTATGATTGGATGGGAGATGTGAAATCTTAGCAAGCACAATTATAATATCTAATAGAGAAATTTAGGTGCATGTATTAACAATTCTAATTGCCTACATCGCCTACATAGTGTTTGATATTTTCATACCAACATAGACAACAACTCTTTGTTATCATAGCTATTTTGTTTGTCCATGATTCAATAGATAGAGCACTTCATCACCGATCTCCACATTTGATGGAGAATGAAATGTAACTTAGTAATTTCATGTTTTCAATATATTTTAGGAAGACTTTTGAACTCCATATTGGATGTCACTTTGTAATAAAAACCTTCTATATTTCCTCTCTTAGTGTGTGCACTATTCTTTCTTTCTTTTTTTGAGGTAAGACTTCATGAGAAACCCTTGAGTACTTCCTCACTTTGTGGATGATAAGTGGGATAAATTGTCGTCTCTGACTATAGGTCCCATTGGAACACATATAAACCCTAAGCTGTGAGCTTTACCTTCTCAAACTTCATCCTTTTATAATAACTCAAAAGTCAGCGTTAAAATATTTAAATAAAATTCACTTCCAGTCATAACGCGCACACGATGTCCTCCATCGATAATGTTCTCCTGATTGATTGATCGGTCCCTTTTTCCCCGAGTTTTGGAGCCGCCTGATTGTTAAAAGGTCAAATCACTAAAGGTCACTTTGGAGCTTCATGCTTTGCGTGTCTTGCCAGGTCTTAACATTTAAAGTCTCGTTACCTGACAAGTGTCTAAAGGATCCTAGTCATAGTACACATGTACCCTTTCTGAGTGTTCCTTGGATTGACACGTGTCATCCATTTCCAACTTTTTCAACCGAGGATTCATATGATTTTAAGTGGCATGTGGCATCTCCTAGTCTTGACACGTTCGCTAAAATGACGTCATATTTGACACATCACTACGGGTAATAACCCTTTGGAAATATAATAAAAAGTTGATTTTCTAATCCATGAAGAAAAAAAATGCGAAAATATCGAATCTCAGTCAATTAAGTTAATCTTGACTAAAATTTAGTTAATAACTTCACAGTTCGAAGTTCATACCTTTGCCACCCATCACATTCTAAAATCCCGAAGTTCGAACCTCAGAAACACTTCAAACTTAAATAAGGTTAGTTAAAACTAAAATATAATTATCAGAATATTAATCATTTAGCAGTTTCGGGTTTCGAAGATTCTAGCTCGAGCTAATATTAAAATCCCGAGGTCCAAATAATTGAAAAGACTTAAACTTAGATATGATTAATTAAGGTTTTAAACAAGATTATCTTGCAATTAATATTTCATGAATTCATGATTCGGGAAATTTAAAACTTATTTCATCCAAGTCCCCAATCACGAACCACCAATATTAATGTCATTAATCACAAATCAACGACAATGATTGCATATCGGCACCTAGATTTTCTCATTAAGATAAATAAATTTATCGTCAATAATGTTATTTTCAAATCAATATGCTTAAGGCGAATACAAATGCTTGATTTGAATTTCATTTCCATTCTCGTAGAATATCAAGTTTTAGCCAATTGAGAAGCTCATGCATCCTCTTGTAACATGTAACACAGTTCTGATTTCATTCATATCATAGCACCACGAAAGATGGCTAAAGCATCTGGTGAAATCTCAAACCCGAACAAAGATGTTCTATCAAACACCTCACCGAGACTCATTGATACTGTAAAATCATGGACACGGGTGTTCAATATTGTAGAGCACGAGCTTATAAATTTCCCAGAGGATTCAAGTGACGAAGTGACCAAAAATCCCACGACTAAAATCAGGGATATAACTGAGTCAGAGCTACACAAAATAGTTGCATGACTGAGGCTCATACCATATAATGACATGATAGGCTCAGCCATGGAAAACATCTACATTTCAACTAGGCAAATTTGCAATTCACAAAAGGTTGTTGTTGGGTCTTTTCAACTAAATAATATACAAGTGATGTATAAACTATCCCCCATTTTTAAATATAGTTACAATGTTGCATTCATAATGGAGTTTGACAAACATGAGTGCACACAATATGAGAAAAACTACCCTGATTTAATCAAGGACTGGTGGGAGCACCCTGAGAAATTCATAGCCGACACTCATGACATATATTCCATAGCATTGTTAGATGCCCATATGATGTATGTGGCTATGATTTTATGTAGGATATTTAGGAAAAAGTACTCTTCTCATTTCCCACTAGCATGGGTACCAATTATGCATGAAGTGGTCGAGGGCTACTCTTTCCACTAGGCAAAGATGTTATCAGATAACCTAGCTAAGGGAATCACAAAGAAACTTGTTGGTAAGGCAGTTGCAAGACTAGATAATTACCATGAAACAAGATGTGACAAATAAGATGAACAAATAATTTGAACAAATTAGAGCCTATGACAGATATCAAATACAATAGCTGAAAGCTAACCTTGAAGAGCTCTATCAAAATTCACAAGCCAAAAGAGGGTTGGTCACTCAACAGGAAGAATTAATCAAGAAATTACAAGCCAAGATAGACTTGGTTGAAGGTACAATAGTAGATATGACAACTTTCCAGGCTCAAGCAGTGGAAATACATGAAAATCTAGAATCGTACCAACAAGATCTCTTTACAAAAGTGGAAGCCATTCAAAATTGTTACCGAGTATTAGACCTTTCCCTGAAGAACATTTACATTAAATAAAGAATATCTCGTTGATCTCAAGTTAAATTTCAGGAAGATATCTTACTAGTATGAAAGGATGATGTATCATAGGTTCCTCGATTGTCTCTTTCTGAGAAAACCATAGGTGACATGATTTTGAAGGCCTAGGAAACAAATCTAGCCGAAAGAAAAATATTGGCCAAAGAGGTAAACAGAGCTTGTCTAGAAGCATTGTCTTGACTAGACAAAGGGCTACTGGTTGTTGGAGGAAATACTGTCTTTGAATCCTTGGGACAAATTGACATAGCAAAGAACCAATATAATTATAGGACAATCAAAGAAGAAGCCATGACGACCATCCAACAAATGAACCAAATTGATGTGATCCAAATAAACAAATGGATAGTAAACCCAAGCCTGTAGTTATAGGTCACATATTTGGGAGAAAAAAGGATACATAAAAGGTTTCCTCAGGTAGAAAAGAAGCTATATATCTTTGAATCAAGTGAAGCAACTAAACCTTCTGGGTTGGTGGTACAATTAGTAAGTAGATGCATCCAATGTGTCGAACATGGGAAAGCAAGCACATCTGGAAACAAGTAAGGCAATATGTATATACTACTCATACAAGTCAAGATCATATGTCAGTTGTCTCCATACTAAATGAATAAAAGAAACGTCTCTGCCAGCAGATGAAGAGACAAAGGAGAATGCTAATGGAGCTCTTTGGTTTTACATGTTGTAATATTTACTATTTTTAAATTATGAGAAGTCCAACAGTTTGGGGTTGTGACATTTTTGTATAAATACATAGATTGAATATCTATCAGAGGTTGCTTCTTGTCGATTGTAATAGAGAAAACTATCCTTATAGAGTATTAATGCAAGTGCAGACATAGATTCCAAGTTTTTTTCAAATCTGGGTTATGTGTTTCTTTTGTCTTCCATTTATGAACATTTCTTTATGTATTCCTTGATAAATGTTTGATTTCATTTTAGTACAAGAACTACTTTAATCTTATTTGTATCAATGGTTTATTAAGTAAGAAACTTTTCCTATGCATTTACTATGAGTAAATCAAGACCTTCTTGTTGTGTGGGTTACTATATTTTATGATTTATTCAAGGTTACACTATCTATTTTCTTCTACTGCAACAAGGTGAGATTATTCTGTAATTGATGCTTTGCTTGGTTTCACAGTTTTTTATTTTTCTCTCACACCATTCGATATTTCGATTTTGACTCAAATATGAAATGCGACCTCTATGATGCTACATTGATAATTTCATTTAAGGAATTTTTCTCATATAAATGAGGTAGAAAAAGCACTTTTAAACACACTCTCATAATTTTTTTGTAATTTTCTCTCACACCATTCGATATTTTGATTTTGACTCAGATACGAATTACAACCTCTATGCTACTACATTGATAATTTCATGTAAGGAATTTTTCTCATATAAATGAGGTAGAAAAAGCGCTTTTAAACACACTCTCATAAACTTTTTTGTAATTTTCTCTCACACCATTCAATATTGTGATTTTGACTCATATACGAAATACGACCTCTGTGCTGCTACATTGATAATTTCATTTAAGGAATTTTTCTCATATAAATGAGGTAGAAAAATCACTTTTAAACACACTCTCATAAAATTTTGTGATGGTTGACATTATCCTTTGAGCCTTAAGTTTAATCTTGGGACTAACAGGTCCTAACCCCAAAGGGGAAGAAGAGATTTGAACCTGTGACCTCCTCCACTTGGGATAGCTTCACGTCTAGCTTAGAACCACTTGAGCTAACTCTTAGGGATTTATCCATATCCTTTCATATGATCATGTTACTCATATAGGAAGTAGACCCTACCCATAGGGAGTAAGCATCAAATAATTTATTTTATATATAATCTCATTAGTTTTCCCATGAATGATGTCCTAAAAATTATCTTCCACTATTGACATCTAAAAGTTGTTTCATTTAAAACTATAAAATCTCCTTTTCTATTCACATAGGAGGTAAACCCTACATATAGAAATCACATACTTAAAATGGTTTTCCATGGATGACATCCTAATTTTTGGTTTTATGCCTCTAAATTATATCTTATTATATTGGGCCTCACATAGGAGATAAACCCTACTAATAGGAAACACAATCAATTTCAATATGGATATATGGAAAATAAATTAATAAGTGAGTTAAAAAGTGGACAAGGATAACCTTTATGGTCGGTTTTATTTTGAGTTAGGCAAAGTTCCATCTAGATGTATTCATTTTTTATTTAATGTTAATTGTCTACGTCTTCTTGAACAATGAGCCAAAATCCCTAAAAATAAAGTTTTATGGTCAAAGTAAATTATAAGTTTGGAAAAAAATCTTACCTAATTTAGAAAAAAAACTATTTAACTTAGGAGTTACCATTAAAATCTACAAATTCAACAAGTTCTCTAGATCTAACCATTCAAATGGGCACATCCAACAAATTCTCACTAGATTTCCACCAAACATCCGTGAAAAAAACACAAACTTAAAATGTTTAAATTACAACTTTAACTTATTCCATAAATTAATAATCCCATAATAATATTCTATTGAGAAAAAAAATTAATAACCAGAGATTCTAACATTTGACTTGCCATTTAAGTTAATATTGATAGTGAAATATTTATTAAGTTAATAATCATTTAGTCATTTCAATATTTATAAACATACATAAGTATTGGGGAATAATGGAAGAAACCATTTTGCAGAATAAAGATACTATTGAAAAAANTCAAATCAAAATTTAAGGAAAAAATGTGGTGTGATAAAGAGTTAGAGGAAAAAAGAAAATTAAGGTATTATAAAGATGTAATCAACCATAATCTAGAAGATCAAAATTATCTATCTGTTTTGCCAAGTGTTAAAAAAAAATAAGCGTTGCTAAGATAAGAACAAATTCTCACAAGCTCCATAGTGAAACTGGGTGTTGTCAATTCCTAAAACGCCATGGGATGAAAGAGTGTGTCACCTTTGTGACACTAAGAAGGTTGAAGATGAAAAACACTTTCTCTTTGATTGTCCAGCCTATACCATATTAGATCTCATTTTCAAAATATTGATCACACTACCAACCTTCCTAACCTCTTAACTCAACAAAAGTATGGTGATCTTGGAAAGCTTCTCTTAATGCAGCACAAAAACAAAATTCTAAAGGATCACAAGTAATCACTTACCCTCTTAAGGTCCGATAGACCAATTAGGTCTTAGTGGACATTAATCATCATCATCATCATCATCATCATTAAGATAAATAAGTATTTAATAAATAATTAAATATTTTTATTAAATTTTAATAGCTATGGGTTCAAATCTCTTAATCCCCTTGGGATTAGTCCCCTAATGTAGGCGAGTAGTTTACCTTTTATTGTCCATGATTCAGGGGGAAGTGGTTTCCCAAGAAAGTTTTAATAGTTACGATGGGTTGAACTATCTTGATTGCAATGGCATTAAGCTCAATAATCTGGGCAGCGGGAAGAGTTTTGCCCTTTTTTTGTCCATGAATCAAGGGGAAGTACTTAGAGAGTTTCCCCCAAGGGTTTCTTTGGAAGAAAAGAAGAAATTTTTAATACTTATGATCGGTTGGACTCTCTTGATCCCCTTGGGATTAGGCCGGTAATTCTGCGTACCACTATAGACTCTTCATTCCCTTGGAATTAGGCCCCATTATCGCAGCTTGTTGTTTCATGTTTACCATCCATGAATCATTGGAAATGGCCCCATTATCTCAGCTAGTTGTTTCATGTTTACCATCCATGAATCATTGGGAAGCACTTAGAGGATTTTCCACTCTGATTTCCTTGGAAATAAAAAGAAAATTTATCTAGTTTACTATTAATAGATCAGTAGATTTACTATCCATGAATCATGAGGAAGTACTCTAAGAAAATGTATTCATAATTTTATTTAAATTTTTTTTTTTAATAATTATAAATTTTTAATTGTCATTAGAGTGGGATAGAATTACTAATATAAATTTTTTATTTGGCAAAAATTGTCTATAAATTCCATAATAACTATGTGAAAGATTAAAGTTTTACGAGTATGTCGACAATCTTGTTCATTGAACTTTGTCTCTAAGAGTCTAGACGTTTTGACCAGAGAAGCCGGATCATCCTATTTAAAAAAAAAATATCTAACTGAAAAAGTGGAACATTAACTCGCCAAAAAACCCACCCTGACCCAGAAAAACCACTCTCGTAAGATTCGAATGTTGAATGACCATTGCCTATATACTATTTATAAGAGTTTAGAAAAATGAGTATGATATGGGTAATTTTGTGTCTATAATGTTTTGGGTTGGTTTTGGGGTTACTTGAAAGCAGCTTTCTTCATTGTGACACTTATCAAATGGTATCATATCTAAGCGTTTTCTGAATATTTCACATACTATAGATTGCTATCTCCGGAACTAGGCTTTCATATAGCCCTGCTCCTCCAAGGATCAGCTAGTTGCAATCTCTTTTTTATTATTTTGGCTCGATCTTCACCCTTTTTAGCTTGTCAGAAGAAGATCAGATCATTCTGGTGCACAAACTAAGCACATATCCTATCTTCAGACCTATGCCCTATTTCTGGGCTTAGTTCGGATCATTGCAAGCACCATTTTCAGCAAAAACCCATCTTCTCAGATCTGCGCAGTCCTTAGAGGCTAGCTCCTCGCCAGATTAGGTCTTCTTCAAACAGGTTCATCACCCTTGGATCTACTCAGCACTTTGAGGGCGAGCATCTGCAATCTCTCCAGGGATCCTCATCCTTGGGGCTACACAGCCTTGCAAGGGCTCTTCCTCATCCTTCGGGCTACACAGATCGGGTCGGCAAGAATACATCCAGCAATCGTTGTCTTCTCTTTGCATCTACAGCTCTCTAGTTCAGCGGGTCACGCTGCGATGGTTTGGTGAGTTCCATTTCTATGATTGCAACTCTTTATTTGAAGCAAACCCTCGAAAAATTCTGGTCTTCTAGCAGCGATTTTTGGTCTTCCTGTAGTTGTAGAGACATGACAGACCACTATGTGAAGTTTTGGGTAGCATATTTTAATTTGGTTTTATGTAAGATTAAGCCTTACTTCATTAAGTTTCAATAACCTTTGGCAAGAGTTTCAAATTTCACCATTGAAAAAAAAATGAGTGATCAAGAAATCCTACTCGATGAGACATACATAAAACTATGTCTCAAATCCTGATCAAGAAATCCTACAGAAATCCTGATCAAGAAATCCTACTCGATGAGACAAAAAAAAATGAGTTTCTTATTGCAAGCTATGTGATGTTATATTAAGAATATTAAATAATTAAAATTTTAGTAATTTTTGTTAAGTTAATTTTTTTTATTGCAAGATGTGAAATGGTATATTAGGAAATCTTTAGAACGCATATATACTTGGATTGAAAATTACTGGACTCCTCGTTATGATATTACTTTCATTACCACCTACCGTCCATGGAATACAGGTCCCGAATCCTCTAGCAATTTGTGTTTCAATGTTATTAGTTATTTCATTGTCATCCTCTCATTCAAAAGAATTCAGAACAACAGTTGCAACAAGTGGATTTAGTGGTGGTGCTGCTTATTCCTTAGTCTTTATGAATGTTTTAATATACAAATTGTGATCAGTTATATAATAATTATGAAAGATGTATAATATAAAGCATAACTGTTATTAGGTTTATGTCATATAAAAATTTAAAAATTATAGAATAATTTTAAAAGGTTTTAAAATATTTTAATTATGTAAGTTTAAAAATTAAATTAATTGTGAAATGTGTACAGTGACATCAATATCATTGTATATGTTTATGTCCTAAGAATATTTATATTTACGATATAATTTGAAGGGATTCTATTAAAATTAGTTTAATGAATTTTGAAAACATATATATAATGTGGATAAGCAATTAATAAGTGATAAGTTTAGAGATACAGTTATGTATCTGTTATTAATAATAGAATGATAAAATTATTGTAAAGAGATTTAGTTAAATAAGTTTGATATTAAATAATGCTAGATCATTTTTTTTTAAAAGAATATTTAAATTGTTATGTTTCACAATAAAGTTTGAGAGTGTTTTTTTTTAATATTTTTCCATGACTTTCAAAATTAGAAGTTAACACCATGTCATTTACTCTTTAAGAAATACCTTAATTAATGACTCACACAATCAAATAAAAAATTTGTACATCAATATTTATATAGTTAAATTTGTTAAAAACAATTCACACCCAAGGCAATATATTCATGCAAAAGAAGAATATTTTACAAAACAGTTTTTCAAAATTGTTTTGGGAAAATAACCTTCCATGTTTTTTAAATAGATATGATTGACTAATCATGTGTTAATCCATGAATCAATATAGTTGCTAAAAGGAGAATATGAACCCTCTAATCACTTTATGTCTAGAATATATTGTGATTGTAGCATTACTTAAATACATATGCATACTAAAGAAACTAGCTTTGCATAAAGATACATTAGACCAAGTCAATATTAACTAACTTCTAAGTGTCTAAATATCTTAACATGCGCCCTTAACAACAAATCAAGATAGGATTGAAGGATTTACAAAGGTGTGCAATAGGAGAAGGGAGGAGGCATTATAGCTATACCCCCTCAATAAAAAAAATTCTAAACTCCTAATATAGATTGAAGTTTGGAAAACATTCCTTTTGTAAGAGAGTTTGTGAAAATGTATATAACTTGATCATCTATCATGAAAAAGTGCACTTCAAGAGTATGACCTTGAATAAGATTTCTAATGAAGTGCATGCGTATCTTAGTGGTGTTGGAGATATTAGACACTCACCTAGATAATTATCTTTGGAGATATTAGTGGTGTTGGAGATATTACACACTCACTTAGGTAATTATCTTCCTTGGTTTTATCACTAGGAGTTGCATGTGTTTCTCTCACTTCTACATGTCTGACTAAGTTAATTGAAGCTTAAAAGAATAGTTAACTAGGACTAAGTGGCAATTAATTCCAATAATTGTGTATGTGTGTCCAAATCTCTCTATACCACCAATATGGCACATTGGCTTACATTCTAGTGTGCATTAGTTGAGCTATGCATAATATATCATTTGTAAATTATCATTAATTTTTCTGGTTAATATAATAATATTATTTTCTCTCCATTTTTTCTCTTATCTTCTCACTTTTACAAGTTGTGTTTGTTCTTCTGCTAGCTAGATATATTGTGTAGGTACAAACCTCATTCTAAAATTGATCTCTTCGATGTTGTATCATGCAGTGTCCCTACCCCCCCGTAGGGCTACGCGACCTCCCATTCTTGGATCTCTGATTCTCGAGTCGAAAGACTCTCTGGAACCTTAAAGGTCTGCCTCTCTATCTATACATAGGCCCCCTCAGCTTCCCGATACAGGTTTGAGAGAAACCCACAACCTTCCATTTTTCTCTGTCGCGAAAACTCAGAGTGCTTGCATTATCCCTCTTTCAGATGAGCCCTCTCTTGATATGACCTGGGATATGACCACGTGGTTGCGAGAGGGGTCATAAGAGGTTTGGATTTAAACTAGTTTTGGGATCGCAATGCTCCTACAACCTCCACGCATCCCCTTGGTGAAACAATGGTTCAAATTGCGGCCCACCCTCAAGTCCTTAAAATCCTCGCAACTACTGTCCCAGCAATAACACAGGATCATTGATATTGTGATCTTGATGATAGCATCCAATTAATGCTCCAAATTTGTTCCCTCCTTATCTACAGACCAAATCATCTCTCCTTGAATCAATGGTCGAAGTTCTCTTCGCAATTCTGAACTCCGAGAGTTTGAAATCTCAAACTCAACTCTCTTTCGTACTCCAACCTTCCAGAATTAGCAATCTACGGACACATGTCTCCTAAATCAACAGTTCTGCATTCACCTAGGTGTTTGACCTTTCAACCTAGATCAATGGTCCAACGACCCCTTCTCGATTGATGGTGGAGATTTCCTCCAGGTCTCTGGACTTCTGAGATTTCAAATCTCAAACCTCTCTTTCCCAATGAATTTCACTGGGAGTCTAAGATCCGCTGGCATGTGTCCTCCTGATCTAATGATCGAGGATTACTTCGGGGATTTACCTGGAGTTAATAGATTTGTGCCACATCCTTCTGAATCCAATGGCTTTGAATATGTTTGGGAATTTACCCCAAGTTCATGGATTTGCACCACGTCTCAGTTCGATCTCATGGTCCAAATCTTACCTCAGGATTTCGTGTCTTTGCGCTCCAGCGATTTCAATTCTCAAACTGAAAGCTCACTTCATCTTTTCCCTGAAGTTCGAGATCTGCTGACAAGTGTCTCCTCCCAGATCAATGACTCATGGTTCTTCATCTCTTCGTGCTTCACGTGTCTCAAGTCTCAAACTTTCACCTTCCTCCAGATCTTTCAAGCTGCTGATACGTACCCTCCTGGCTTCAATAGTCCTGATATGCTTCGAACTCTCCAGCTCTCTGCACTTCGGAATTTTCAAGTATCAAAATTGACCCCTTATGAACTCGTGATATCTCACGGCTCACACTTGATCAATCGAACGACTGAGATTCCACCTCGGCGTTTCGGCACTTTGGACTTCTGGAATCTCAAGTTCAAGCTGCTCTCCCTCTCGAGCTTACAACAACCAATGGATGTGATGCCTCTTGGCCATCCGATGCTTGGTATTAGCCTCCAATGATCTAATGACTCATATCTATCTCACTGATCTAATGGTTGAAATTCTATTTCGGGTCTCTGAAATCCGAAAATCTCAAGTTTCAACTCCGATAGATTCTCTCCTCTATGCGCGAAGTGATAAGGTTCGTGCACTTCCTCTCGATCTGATGACTGTTGATCTTCTTCCCTATGATCCAACGATCATCGCCACTCTTACTCCTGAGCTTCTGATATCTCTCTGCCTTAGAAGATTTATCCTCTTTCAAAGGTTCCAAACCTTTGTTCTCCCAACTAATCCATCTCTAGAATCTCGTCAACACTTGTGAAAGTTTTATCTCTTTTGAGCTTCTATCCTTTAAAGGATTTCGATCTCCCATTCACACTTTGCATTCTCAGGATTTCAAATAACTCAGTTCAAAGGATTTTCTTGAATAGAAAATGATTCTCACCCACCTGGCATTCTTTTGCGTTGGTTCTTCGAAGCTTGTTAGATTCTTGATGCTATGCACATCTTGCACCTAGTCTGAGCTTTTTTGGTTCTCTCTTAACTTCTCTGAGTCAATTTGAGACTCATTCAATGGACTCCTTGCATTCGAGATGCACACCTTGCATACAAGTATCAGAATAGAAATGATTGAAACTTAGCCAACTTCGTCACAAACTGATACAATCAATCTCTCTCGAACAATCATACATGAACAAAGTAAACTAAATCATAAAACTAGAAATAAACATTCATTCAATCACTCGTGAAATGAACACAGTCCACATATTTGGGACAATTTATGTCTGTTCTATTCATTCATGAAAAAAAAATACATAGTGTTTATGCTACTCTATGCTTCTCTACTGATCTCTTTATTCCGTCTATATGTTCTGATCTGTTACAATGCAGTACTGGAAAAATATCTAAGGACTGCTCCACGAGCTCTCTCATCCTGTTATGAAATCTATCATTTCAAATTAAAAGCTATTACCTAATATGTCCTATTATAATAACTACTAGTTATTTCCATATAGAGTCGACACTCCATATCTTCAATTTCTTATAGTCCTTCAAGACTTTACAAACAAGTTACATTTTAAAATGTTGTTACAAAAATAACTCAACAAGTAATAAAATTCTAAGTTAAATGCTCGATTTGAAATTTTGTCATTGTTAAGATGCCATATGTTTTCCTCCACACATGCACTGTTGACTTTGAAGGCAATGCTCCTGCATCATACTACTCTGGTTAAAAAATTTCATGGACTCCTGTCCATGAGCTCCTGCACTGTCTTTCCATGCTTCAAAATATCAGGTTTTGTGACCCAACTTGCATCTTCCATTGGATGATCTTCCCACTTCACTAAATATTCAGGATATGTCTTCCTCCTGGTTTTCTTTCCATCCCTCTGTTCAATGATTTTATCCATCTTAGGTTTTTCTGTTGTGGGTAATTTCTCTTCCCACTGAATTTCTTTCTGATCATCTTATTCTCCTACTTCATCTCTCTTGTAAAGATACAGGTCTGCAACATTAAATATCAACGATATCCCAACATTGTCTGGCAACTCAATCTCATAAGCATTGGTTGCGAATTTTTTGAGAATCCTGCATGGTCCCATCTTTTTCATCTTTAACTTGGTGTACGTTCCCCTTGGGAATCTCTCTTTTCTCAAATGAGCTGAAACTTCATCTCCAAATTCAAATTGAACTTCTCTTCTCTTTTGATCAACTCTACTCTTGTATTTTTGGTTGTTGTCCTGTAGTTGTTCTTTGAATCTGTCATGGAGTTTCTACATTTCTATTGAAAAATCCTCTGCTCCAACACTTATGAACTCATCTTGATTCAAATATCTCAACTCTATAATCCCTCTTGGTTGTATACCATACACAATTTCAAATAGAATTTTTCCTATGCTCGTGTTCACTAAATTGTTGAATGCAAATTTTGCTTGTGCCAAAATATGATCCCATTGTCAACCTTGCTCAATGACTAAACTTATCAATACATTTATGAGACTCTTGTTTACTACTTCAGTTTGTCCATCTGTCTGAGGGTGATATGTTGAACTAAAGGATAAGTTTTTCCTAGCCTCTTCCATAGAGTCCTCCAAAAGTGTCCTACAAATTTGGTGTCCCTGTTTGAAATTATGCTCCTCGTCAATCCATGTAGTCTCACTACTTCTCTAAAAAACAAATTGGTGATGTATGTGGCATCTCTTTTCTTCTGGAATGGTATGAAATGTGCCATTTTTGAGAATCCGTCTACCACAACAAATATGGAGGTGTTCCCTTTTTGAGTTCTGGGTAATCCCAAAACAAAATCCCTATTGATTGCATCCCACAACCTTTCTAGAATTGGTAATGGATGATACAAACGAGTGTTTTGTTTTTTTCCTTTTGCATATTGACAAATTATGCATTTGTTCATGAAATTTTTCATTTATGCTCACATGATCAGCTAATAGTACAAATTTCTCAGCTGTGAAAATGTCTTATCATGACCAAAGTGTCCATCTAAAACTCCATATGTTTCTCTTTCAACAGGTTGTCTCTCATTGAGCACTTCAGAATGCACAATTGGCTCAATTTGAAGAGTAATCCATCCTAAATCAAATATTCAGCCATGGGCTTCTGTCTCCCAACAAAGGATTCTTGCATGCCTCATAAGCCTATTTAAAATCTGCATCTTCTTTATACATCTCCTTGAGGTGTTCGAACCCCAAGGTCTCCACCTGGAATTCTTGTACAATCAAACTCCTCCTTCTCAAAGCATCTGTGACTTTGTTAAGAGTTCAAGCAATGTGTTTAATAACAAAAGTAAAATTCTGCATAAATTCTACCCATTTTGCATGTTTATGATTCAACCTTTCTTCCCTAGTAATAAGTTGCAAAGCCTGATTATCACCGTACACGACAAATTATTTAGGAATTATATAGTGCCTCCATTTTTTCAAAGATTGAATCACTGCATAAAATTCCTTGTCATACGTGGAACACTTTTTCTTGGCATGATTCAGTTTCTCACTGAAATAAGAAACTAGCGTATTGTCCTGATTCAAGACTACTCCAATAGTTAATTCACTTGTGTCACATCTGACCTGAAATGTTTTTCCAAAATCCGGTAACACAAGAATTGGTTTCTCTGTGATTTTCTCCTTCAACACTTTGAAACTTTTTTCAACTTCCTCTGTCTAACTCAATGTCTTTTGGTTCTTCTTCACAGTGTCCATCATGGGTGCACATATGCCATTGAAATTTATGATGAATTTTCTATAAAAACTCATTAACCCATGAAAAATTCTTACCTCAAATATACTGCTCGGTGATGGCCATTCTTTGATCACTCTCACTCTTTCTAGGTCCATCTTTAATTCATTTGAAGAGATTACAAAACCCAAACATATGATCTCCTTCTTCATAAAATAACTCTTCTTCAGATTTATCAGCAATTTCTCTTGTTGCAACCTTTCCATCACTAATGTCAAATGTCTTAAGTGTTCTTCCTTTGTCTTGCTAAAGATTAGTATGTCATCCAGATATACTATGACAAATTTTCCTATGAAGTCTTTCAACACTTCATTCATTAACCTCATAAATGTGCTTGGTACATTTGTCAACCCAAATGGCATGACCAACCATTCAAACAATCCTTCATTTGTATTGAATATTTTTCTCCATTCATATCCCTCTTCCATTCATATTTGATGATACTCGATCTTCAAGTCTATCTTGGAAAAATAGTTTTCTCCACTCAAACAGTCCATTAAATCATTCATCCTCAGTAAATGAAATCTGTATCTAATGGTTATCTTGTTGATGGCTTGGGAATCTGTACACATTTCCATTCTCCATCTTTCTTTGGGCTTAATATAGTCAGTATTTCACATGGGCTTAGGATTTTCTTGACTAACCCCTTATCCAACAACTCCTGGATATGATTTTTGACTTCCCCGTTCTCTCTAGGTGTCAACCTATAAGCTTCTTTGTTTGGTAAACTAGATCCTAGAATAAGGTCAGTATGATGGCTTATGCTCCTAATGGGTGGCAATGAGTGTGGTAACTCATCCACAACTATATCATAAAAGTTTTCTAATACTTCCTGGATTTCTACAGGAAAGTCTTCTAAAGAAGTATTCATAAGGATAAATCTAGGCTTCTTCACTACAACAAACTTCATTTCTTTCTCCTTCTTGACTTCACTCAAGATATCCTTCCCACTCATGAGAAGTATGCTTGAACTAGCTTCTGTATGTTTCTCTTTGTCTTCTATGGGAAACAACATATGTGTCCTACCATTCTTTTCTAGGGTATAGGTATTCTTTCTTCCATCATGAATAACCTTTTGGTCATACTGCCATGACCTCCCCAATAAAATATGACAGAGATCCATAAGAATTACATCACACAAGATTTCATCTTTGTAACCTCCTATTTTAAATTCAACTTGGCATTGTTGACTTACCATGACTTGATGTCCTTTTTTCAACCACGATACCTTGTATGTCTTTGGATGTGCATTTGTCTTCAATTCCAGCTTCTCCACCATCTCTGTGGATACTAGATTGTCAGTGCTCCCTCTGTCTATGATCTCCTTGCAAACTCCGTCTTTTGACTTGCAAGCAGTCCTGAACAGGCTTGTTTGCTGAACTGGTTCCTCTGGATCCTTTTCTGGTTTAAGAAGGATCTTCCTCATCATGAGGTTCCTTCCTCCTTCTACTTCTTTTGCTTCCACATGTTTATGTGCTTCCTTAATGTGTGCTTCTCCACCTTCTCTTTTTTTGTCGGGACATTCCCAATATTTATGTCTTTCTTTTCCATGGGTATAACATTTACTATGCCTCCTCTAGCTCTTCCTCTTCCTCTACCTCTGGAGAAATAACTTCTTCCTCCATGGTGTCCTTCTTTAGAACTTCCACCCTTCTCATGGTGACTATATGGTTTTTCATCTTCATGCTTCGACTTCTGGAACTTCTCTCTGTTGGTTCCCATGCCTTTGCTTGAATTTCCTCCTCTGCTTCGTTGCCTTTGCTTTCTGGCCAATTTTTGTTCACCTTTCAAGGCTACTTGATAAGCATCCTCGACTTTACTGAAATACATCATGTTGATCTCCTCTTGGATTTCATATCTCAGCTCATTGATGTATTTGGCTATCTTCTCATCTTCATTCTCTTTATGTCCAACCCTGATGTTCAGTCGGTAGAATTCTTCAGTGTACTCCTTCACTAATAAACCCCTCTGTTTCAGGTTCTGCAATCTTCTATAAATATTGATTTGGTAATCCTTTGGTATAAATTTGGCCTTCAACTTGGCTACCATCCTATCCCGATTTTTAATTTTCTTCTTACCATTTCTCTTGCGTTTGGCTTGCAGTTCATCCCACCATAACATTGCATGACCTTTCAGTATTTTCACTGCATGCATCACCATCTTGTCTTCTTTGATATCTTTGTAATCAAAGTACTTTTCCATAGCACGTACCCAATGTAACAATTTTTCAACTTCTAAATTGCCTTCATACATAGGTACCTCTATCCTTGCTCTGGCTCCTATTTTTGAAACAACTTTTATCAAGCGATATTGTGCAGCATCCTTTGCTACATTTTCTTCACCATCTTCTTCTTCCCTCTCAGCTTCACTGACATCACCGGTGTCTGGTTCTCTTCTCTATGTTATCTCTATGGCGTCCTGTCTCATTCAGAGTCACCTCATTTCTTCTTCCATTTATGCATTTGCTCTGTGCATTCTGGGTGGCATGATTTCACTATGGCACCTAAAAATAGAAATCAAATTTATTTGATACCACAAATGATACCAACTTTCTTCCTTTCTCCTTTTGTCTATTGTCTGCAAACAAACTGAAAATCTGCTCTGATTCCACCTGATGCAACCCCCTTAGTACCCCATAGGGCTACACAACCTCATGATCTTGGATCTCCTATTATCGAGTCGAAAGACCTTGTGGATCCTTAAAGGTCTCCTGATGTATCTATACACAACCCCCCTCGACTTCCTGGTGTAGGTTCAACAGCAACCTGTGACCTTCACTTTTGCTCTGTTGCGAAAAACTTAGAGTGCTAGTGTTATCCCCCTTCCGCATCAACCTTCTCTTGATATGACCTGGGCTATGACCACATGGTTGCGGGCGCGGTCACAAGCGGTTTGGAGTTAAACCAATTTTGGGCCTGCAATGCTTCTATGACCTCCACGTGTCCCCTTGGTGAAACCACAGTTCAAATTGCGGCCCGCCCTCGATTCCTTAAACTCCTCACAACTTTTGTAGCCACAATAACACAAGATCATCGATATCATGATCTTTATGATAGCGTCCAATGAAAACTCCAAATCTGTGCCCTCCTTATCTATGGACCAGATCAACTCTCCTTGAATCAACGGTCGAGGTTCTCTTCACAATTATGGAATCTGGGAGTTTTAAATATCAAATTCATCTCTCTTCCATACTCCAACCTTACATAATTAGCAATCTACAGACACTTGTCCCGTAAATCAACGGTCCTGCATTCACTTCTGTATTTGACCTTTCAACCTAGATCAACGGTCCAATGACCCCTTCTTGATTGATGGTCGATATTTCCTTCAGGTCTCCAGACCTCTAATATTTCAAATCTCAAACCTCTCTTTCCCAATGAATTTCACCCGAAGTCTAAGATTCGTTGACGCTTGTCCTACTGATATGACGATTGAGGATTACTACAGGGATTTATCTGGATTTAACGGATTTGCACCACACATTTATGAATCCAACGACTGTGAATCTATTCGAGACTTTAACTAGAGTTCATGGATTCGTGCCACGTCTCCCTTAGATCTCATGGTCCAAATCTTACCTCGGGATTTCAGGTCTTCGCGTTCCAATGATTTCAATTCTCAAAATGAAAATTCACTTCAGCTTTTCCCCAGATTTCAAGATATGTTCACAAGTGTCTCCTCCTAGATCAACGACTCATGGTTCTTCGGCTCTCCGTAGTTCATGTGTCTCAAGTCTCAAACTTCTGCCTTCCTCCAGATCTTTCGAGCTATTGAAATGTACCCTCCTGGCTTCAATGGTCCTGATATGATTTGACTCTTTGTCTCTCCATGCTTCGGAAGTTTCAAGTCTCAAACTTGACCCCTTATGAACTTGTGATATTTGACGGCTCACACTTGATCAATCGAACGACTGAGATTCCACCTTGCCATTCAGACACTCTGAACTTTAAGAATCTCAAGTTTAATCCGCTCTCCCTCCTGAGCTTACAACAACCAACATCTGTGATGCCTCCTAGCAATCTGACGCTTGGTCTTCGCCTCGATAAATATGATGGCTCAAATCTATCTCACTGATTGGATGGTCGAGATTCTATTATGGGTCTCCAGACTCTGGAAATCTCAATTTTCAAATCTAATAGCTTCTCTCCTCTCTATGTGAAGTGATAAGATTCATGCACTTTCCCCTGATCTGACAACTATCGATCTTCTTCCCTATGATCCAATGATCATGGTCGTTCTTTCTCCTAAGCTTCTGATATCTCTCTACATTGGAATATTTGTCTTCTTTCAAAGGTTCCAAACCTCTGTTCTCCTGACGAATCTGTCTCTGGAATCTCGTCAACACTTGTGAAAGTGTTATCTCTTCTAAGCTTCTATCTTTGAAAGTATTTCAATCTCCCACGCACACTTTTCATTCTCGATATTTTGAATAACTCAGTTTGAAGGATTTTCTTGAAAAGAAAATGCTTCTCACCCACCTGACATTCTTCTGCATTGGTTCTTCGAAGCTTGTTATCTTCTTGATGTTGTGTACACCTTGCAACTAGTCTGAGTTTCTCTGGTTTTCTCTGAACTTCTCTTAGTCAATCCAACACTCATTTGACACACTCCTTGCATTAGAGATTGACACCTTTCATACAAGTATCAGAACATAAATGATTGAAACTCAACCAACTTTGTCACAAACTCATATAGTCAATCTCTCTTGAACAATCATACATGAATGAAGTAAACTAGATCATAAACATAGAAATTAACATTCATTCAATCACTCATGAAATGAACACAGTCCAAGGACTTGGGACAATTTATGTTTGTTCTATTCATTCATGAAAAACAAAATACATAGTGTTTCTTCTATTCTACTCTTTTCTACTGATCTCTTTATTCTATCTATCTGTTCTAATCTGTTGCAATGCAATACTCAAAAACTATTTAAGGACCTCTCCACGAGCTCTCTCATCTTGTTATGAAATCTATCATTTCAAATTTGAAGCTATTACCTACTCTGTCCTATTACAATAACTACTAGTTATTGCTAGATAAAGTCGACACTCCATATCTACAATTTCTTACAGTCCTTCAAGACTTTACAAACAAGTTAAATTTTAAAAATCAGTTTCAAAAATATCTCAACAACCAATTAAATTCTAAGTTAAATGGTCGATTTGAAATTCTTTCATTGTTGAGATGTCATATGTCTGCCTCCACGTGTGCGTTCTTGACTTTGAAGGAGATGATCCTGCGTCATTGTATTATTTTTGTGCGATGTAGGACATATTGAAAAATTTCATCTAGTTCATTGTGTTAGAAAAACAGGATTGCGAAGCAACAAAATAAAACAAATGTAGAAATAAAACATAGAAGATACATAATAGAATAGATACATAGACATATGTGGTTCAGCCAATGTGGGATATATCAACCAGAGAAATTTCCAAGTCCTTCATTTATTATTATCCACCAAATGAAGGGATACAACCTACAACAAACCCAATGTAACTTCCTCTTCTTTCTCTCATAGTCTCCTATCTGATAATAAAATATTCAGAATAATACATAGCCTCAATGTATTTCCCTCATAAAAGAGGGTTTCCTTCTAGGGAAAAAACCCAAACATAACTTCTACCGTAATATCTGCAACCTTATAATCAATGGTCCAGATTTACAATGAAATTACAATATATATTTACGAGGCAATGTTTCCTTCGGAAGCCCGCTTGCACCCAAACCCCCCAGCCAGGGGATGAACCCCATAGAGGGTGTAACCCCCCTCTGCACTCCCCCACATGGAGGAGTGTACATTCTTTCGTAGTTTAAAGTCTTCATGGGGTATAAACAGAACTGCAAACAAAGACCTTTGAATCAGGCAAATAGTCAGGCTCCACAACCAACACATTGATATCTAGGAGTCTCTATTTTTGAGCTTCTGTTAGGTCCATTCTGAGTTGTATGGATTTTCTAAGTGTTTGGATCTATGTTTCAATTGAAAGCGATATTCTCTTTCCATACACCAATTCATATGGGGTGCAGACAGTAATATTTCTCCATGTCATCCGGTAGACGCATAGAGCTTCATGTAGTTTGTCAGCCGATTCCTTGAGGTGTAATATGACAGTCTTGGTGAGGATGGCCTTAAGGATTTTTTTTGTCCATTTTACTTGTTTTTTGTCCTGTGAGTGATATGGTGTGGTAACCATGTGTTTGATCTTGTATTTTTCCATCAAGTCTCTGATTAGTCTTGAAGTGAAATCCATTCTTCCATCAATAATGATCGATTGAGGTATCCCAATTATGGTGAATATTTCTTTGTGGATTCCATCCATTTTGTGACATAATTTATGCATTCTAGGATGTAGGAGTTATGATGGGAAGAAGGATTGATTAGACCCACAAAGACTAGGGCTCGTTTATCGAAGGGTTCCAATAACAATTGTGGTTATCATGGAATCTAGTATGACAGCACCATTCTTCCCATGCGCTAGGAGCTATCATAATTTTTTACATATTCCTTGGCATATTTAAAGATAGTGGGCCAATAGTACCATCGGTGAAGTACCATGTACTTGGTTCTCTTGTCTGCAAAGCATCCTCCATATTGGTTTTCATGGAAGGATTTCAATATCTCATGGATCCTGTATTCTCTCACTTATCTTATAATAATGAGATCAAATCCTTCATGGAAGAGGCAATCGTCAATCCATGAGAATATTCAACTTTGTTTGATGATGTTCTATCACTCTTTTAGAGATAAATGAATTCGTAGTCTACTTGCAGCCAAGTAATTAGTGATAGTTGAAGACCAAGGGGAATTAGTAGAAACTGGAAATAGGTGCTCATCAGGGAAAGAATATTCTATGGGTGGATGATTTTTGTTAGATGTGAGTCTTGAAAGAAAATCAACCACTACATTATATTTTCCTGGTTTATTGAAGATGGTTATATCATAGTCATGTAATAAAAACAACCATCTAGTGACTCTGCCATTAATTATAGTGTTTTTCATTAAATATTTTATGGAAACATGGTCAATTTGAATTATTATTGGATATACGGTGATATAATGTTGAAATTTATTAATTTCTCTAATTACCACAAGAAACTCCTTTTTTGTTACTATAGATTTTAGTTGTGTGTGCGAGAGATTCTTGTTGACGTAGTAGATTTCATATGGATCATTTCCTTATTGTTTCCCTAGAACAACTCCAATGGTGATGTTTGATCTGTCCATGAAAATATGAAACGAGAGGGACCAATAAGGCCCTCTTAAAATAGGATCCTTAGACACTTTAATTTTGAGTTTGTCAAGTGCATTCTAGCATATTTCTGTCATTAAAAACTCAGAATATTTGGTATGAAAATAAAATAATGGAAGATCAATTCCTAAGAAATTTTCGATAAAGTGACCATAATAACTGACATATCCTAAGAAGCTTGGTACCTATTTTTTCGATGATGTGATCAAGAAGTTTAAGACTACCTTGATTTTTGTTGGATCCACTTGGATGCCTTTATTTGAGATCTGGTTTTCTAATATGATGCCATAAGTTAACACCATTGCACATTTTTCATTGTTGATAGAAACATTTGATTCCTTACACCTTATCAATATTTTCTCTAGATTTGTTAATTCCTCATAAAATTAATTACCATATGTGGTAAAATCATCCATAAATATTTTTGCGTAATCATGAAATAAATAAGAGAATATAACAATTATAGCTCTTTGAAAAGTGGTGGGTGTGTTTCATAACCCGAATGGTAGGACTTTATAAGTAAATTTTCCCCAAGGACATGTAAATGTTGTTTTTTCTTAATCCTCGGGTGCAATTTATATCTAGTTATACCCATTGAATCTATCGAGTAAAGAAAAGTATTTCTTCCTTACTAACTTATCCAGGACCTAGTAATGAATTGAAGTGTGAAATGGTCTTTGTGTGTTGCTTTGTTGAGTTCTCTATAGTAGACAAAAATTCTCCATTTACCATTTTTCTTTGGTACCATGATGAGAGGGGAGACACATTTGATATAAAAAAATTAGATAGATAAAGTTGGTTGTGAAAAATTTCTATAGCTCCTCCTTAACTATGTCTTTCAATGCTAGATTCATACGAGGTTGGGGCTAGTGGATGAGTCTGGATGCTTCCTTGATGTATATATGGTGTATGCATAATTTGGGATGGATTCCCTTCATGTTAGAGTAATTCTAGGTGAAGACATCACTGTGTTTTTGTAAGACTTCACCCAATCACTCTTTTTGTTGTTCAAACAGTTCTTGCTTGATTTTCAAGGTTTTTTTGGGGTCAACTTCTATAGTTTGTATAGGGTACCCTTGGTATTTTTATGGTGGATATATGTGTTTTACAGGTGATATGCTTGTTAAGGATAGAGAATCCTATGTTTCTGGTTGCACAACTTTCTCAAGGATATGTGAGTTTGTTGAGGAATAAGAAGAGGTGATGAAATCATTGATTTCATCATCCTCTATTTTCTCTCTAATGGATAGTATTTATCTATAGAGAGGACTTGATGAAATTCTCCTTCTTCATCATTATCTTCTCTGTCGGCCCAGAGTGGTGTCTCCATATCTATGCTAGGTTTGGAAGGAGGATAGAGAGTTAATTTCTTTGTTTAGGTCTCATGGAAAATGGTAATGTTTCCTAAACTACAAATATCACTACATATTATAATATTCCCTCTAGTTTGATGGTTGAAATGTCAAGGAGTTGGAGTACGGTTGGGGTTTCCCTAAGGCCCATAAGTCCTAAGTATTGCATGATCTCACGCATCATAATGTTGATGGAGTCCCCAAGGTCAATTAATTTGTTTCTAATGAGTGTATTATAGACTACTATTTGGATACTAGGATTAGAGTATTTGGATTAGACTACTACCACACAATCTACCCATAACTTGGATAGTTTGGGGATCCTATCATTTTCTACCAAGTTTTGTTAAAAAAGGTTCTTCTACCACTTTTGAATAAATAGGCACATCCTTGATGGCTTGGAATAGTGCTATTTTGAAACACACATTCTTGAGTTCCCCCAAGATATCAAACTCAGGACGAGTAAAAGTTTTCTTTAGGTTTAATATTTCTAGATAGGATGGGTTTTGAAGTTCATTGTGGGAATTGTCGAATTTTAAAGGTACTTGATATTGTTTATGTTATGATTATTCATCTCAAACATCCTCAATAAAATATTCGACATGAATACGAGGTTGGTCCTTGGTTAGTCTCTTCCCATATCGAAGGTGAATATAGTTGCATTCCATGGAAGAGATGGAATAGGTCAGGTAAGAAGCAAGTCTAGTGGCTTGCATCGGTTGGCCTAACTCTATATTATTAGGTTTAGGGATGGGTTGTTCAGGTAGTTGTGGTCGGGGAGGGGCTAATTTGGATTCTGTCATTTGGGGAGGGGGAATAAGTTGCATGGGTGGTTGTGTTATGGTATATTAAGGGCCTCCTAAAGTGAGATTTCTCCACCCCTGTTTCCCTAACCTAATTTGGAGGAGGATGAGCCACTCATTATTTTGTTGGCATACCCCATCATTGGGAAGTATATTGCATGGAAGGGTTAGTCCAATATTAATTAAAATACTGATATTGGTCTTGAATCATACCTTGAGGTCTCGGTTGTTAGGTTCATTTCTGAGAGAGAAAGAATAACTACTATGGCTCCTTGACCTTTTGGTAGACAAATTTCAATGCTAGTAAGGATGGAAAATTCCAGGGTCCTCATTGCATTTTCCGTAAACCTTGATTTGATATAAAGAACATTATTTCCATGGGTGTTTCCTTCTTCATTTTGGGAAAAAGATTGTCAAAGCTCATTCTGTCTCTTCCTTCTTCTTATTCATTTGCAGTGTATCCAAATGGGATCTTAGGAAACTAAGTATATCAGTCTTGAAGTCCTCTAACATGTTCATGATTTATAGTCTTGTAAATACACCTCTATTAGCCTCGATAATTCTTTCTAGTATATCTCTTGGTCCTTTTCCTATTTTGTAAGTTCCTCTAGAATATTTACGACAAATTTCCAAGACAACTTCATAATCTAACTGAGAAACATATCCTCCCCCGATTAGGTTGAGGCATTCAATGCAATCATCTCAGACCCCTCTTAGAAATAATACATGTTATGTTGTAGATATGAGTATAGAAGTTATGTTATGCGTTTTCCCTAGAAGGAAACACTTTTTTCTGTATGAGGCAATTGTATTGTGGTAGTGTGGTAGTTTTGTGTGAAACTGTATTGTGACTGACGAAGGAGATTGTAACAGAGTGAAGATGAAGTTGCATTGGATGTGCTACAGGTTGTATGCCTTCATTTTGTTGGATAATAAAGGAAAGGAAAGAAAATTTCTCCATGGACATATCCCATATTGGGTGAACCACGCATATTTGTGTCTCTATTGTACTATGTATCTTATTTTTTTTATTTATGCATCTATTTTATATTATTGCTATGAAATACTCTTTTTCGAACAACAAATCATTAAATCGATATATTATCCAATTCATAATCATTATAAATCTACAAAAATCTAATTAACACCTTAGTCACAATTGTTATCACAGATTTCAAAATCATAAAGAGACTAATTTCCAATTGTGCCTAAATTGCAATTAATTATTTATGAAACTTGGAATTGCAACAAAATGAAATAACCATGAAAGTGATTGAACAACACTATAATTTTAATCCTATTGTAATTTATAGAAAATAACTGACTAAGGAGGGTTCCCTACCCCCTTATACATGGCACTAGATTACAAAATCAAAATGATATGAGAATTCAACACATCATCACACGAATAGGAGGAGAAAGGAAATTATATTGTCGAAGTTTTGAAATTTACAATACAACCGAGTATTATAACAAGAAGTTGGGGTCTATATACAATACATTTAATGTCTAAATAAAACAAGGATATGGATGGAAAACAATGAGAATCAGGTTGTTCATCTGTTTACATACATATCGCC